>CM037088.1:126765451-127035126 GCA_020916435.1 Oxytropis ochrocephala
ACTTTATCTCACCTACCTTAAAAAGCTTTTCTGACAATGGTGTATACCAATTAAACATATTTTGCTCTTCTAATTTGGTAATTTTCTTGTGATTTTTAGTTTCACTTTTGGTTGCTAAAAATCATGGATTGTGCAAACTAGTATAATTTACCCGTGCCCGTACCAGGTCGAAGTCATTGTTTAGACACTTAAGTAAGGTAATTACTTCAACTATTTTAAATATTTATATAATAGTAGGAAATTAAATTTAGATTTATATATATATATATATATATATATATATATAATATATATTATAATTTCAAATGGGATGTGGGGTTTTGTCAGGAAAGAATTTTGTTTCTGTCTTATAATGTTTTGTAATAATTAAATGAAGGAAAATTAATATAAAAGTATTCAAACAAAAATCTTAAAGCGAAAATTGAAACCGATAGAAATATGATTATTATCAATGTATTGAATGAGTATATAGAAAATCACATTACTATTACTAATGCCGGAAGGAAAATGATATACAATAATAGAATGTCTCATCTATTTTGTAATATATCCTTCATAATTTGTTTTCGTTAAGCGTGTGAACTTGTGGGAATTCGATTTTTTATTGTTATAAGCAACACGGGTATACATCTCATTTTATCATAAAATTTTAAATTATTTTTACGCACATTTAAAAATGCAGTTGTATGTTTTCGTGTGTTATATGACACGTCGAATTCTTTGTACACCGTCTTTTATCCATTCATTATGATATATAATATGTGTGTTTATACATTTATTTATTTTTATATATATAGTGAGTATGTTTTTATTGTAAGTATTTTTTTATAGTCTCGTCCTAAAGAATTTTTATATGGGTTCTTAAAGAATTTTTTTATAGTGAGTATTTTTTTATTTGACTATTTAAATGTTAATTTCGATTTAATATATGTATATTCCATATTCTTGAAATAACCCTTATGGTATTTTGTATATTCCTATATAAGAAACTATAAGCGGGAAAAATCAAACTAACACTTGGGAGATTATTAGAATATGAAAAATCTAGTTTTATTAAGTAGATGCAATCTTTATATAAAAATCTTTAAGATTATATAAAGATTAATATCTAAAACCCTAAATAGTAATACATAATCCGTCTATTGATGATAACTCCTAAATATAGAATAGGTACCTAACAACCATTAAACAAGTGAAAAAGTAGGTAAGATCGAACAATTTTAAGTCATAACATTCTCAAAAATATAAAATAATGTACCAAGGTTTTTATTTAAAATAACAATGAAGAATGGTTAAACAATATTGTGTTCACGTTTATGAAACAATGAATCTAGATAGCCGAGCTTGGTTTAAGAATTACCTTTGAATTCGGGGAGGATGGGTTGATTCACTTCTTTTGACATTTTGGTATATATTTCAAGGAATTAACTTGAGTCAAAACCAGAGTCAACACTTGGTTTGACCAAGTCCATGTGAGTTTGACCAAGCCAACAGGTGGAGATCAGTGTAAGTGAGAAGGCGATGTGGAATAAAATAGTTGATGATGTAATTAGTGACGTGTCATACTATATGGATGGTGACATGGAAGATCCATGGTTATATATATATAAATTTATTCTTTTACATTTCCAAAATTCAAGAAATTTGAGGACCAAAAGTGCAAATAGTATTTAATTTTGAGAAATTGTGAAATTAAGAAAATTGGGGACAAAAATTGTCAAAGTAAAATAAAATGACTAAAATTATCAAGTTAACAAAAATGAGAGGCCTTCCCTCTTTCATAACTTTAATTTGTAAGGGTTGGAGCAGCGCATGTGCTCACTTGATAAATTATTAACTATCTAAACAAAGTTAACAAAAATCACCATATTTGTTTGTGATAATAATAGACTTTTTATCAAATGAGACCAATTTAACTAATGAACTTGTTATTGTTCTTTATTTCATCAAAAAATAATGTTTGTTGGAGTATCTACATAACATATTAATTGGGTAGCTAAATTATAATATACTGATTATCTAAATACATATAATTTTTGGATAGCCAAAACTACACCATAGTTACACTACCAAAATGCTCGTATATTTTCTGATAGGAAAGAGTAGCTAGGAATAGAAAGAGAAGAATAGTATCGAGGATATGAAAGAAAAAAAAACTAAAAGTGTCAAAATGTATTTTCATAGGGCATTGGTGCACTTTTTAAAATTTAAGGGTGTGCATTGCACCATCGCCTATATATGTAGATCCGCTTGATGGGTGAGAGGAAGAAGGCAAACATGTTTGCGGTGGTTGTCTCAACGCAAAAATGATATATGATTTTAGGTTAAGTAAGTTCTGAGTTAAACTAAACCACAAATAAATTCGGAGGATTGGCATAATGGTCCTCTAAATAGATTAGAATTTGGTGGATATGTTTGAATTATGTAACTGAATTATAACGGGTGTGGTACCCCCTTGTACCCACTTAATTCAATTTGACTTATAAAAATATAGTTAGATTAAACCACAAGATTTTTGTACCCAAAAAAATTAAGCACTGAAAATTTGTGTTCCACAATAGAGCATTGATGATTTTAATTTGTTAAGTCGGATAGTTTAGCCCAACTTAAAAAGGTAGGTGCTAGACATTTTATTTTCTTCTTAATTAAAGTTTGCCACGTGTCTACTTTTTAAGTCGGATATCTGGTCAACCAACTTAAAAAGTTTAATTCTTCTCCAATTTTTACTAGTGAACATATATATATTTATATACCTTCCTATACGTCTGTGATCAAATATACAAAAGTGTCAAAATATAAATATACGTCTAAAACAAAAAGAAATGATGCTAAGTATACGCTCTCACGAGATTCATGGCTATTATTCTGTTAGGAGAATAATATTTTTGGTGAAAGAACATGATTATTGGATTCTGAATGAATTTCTATGGTTGATATCATGGATGCTAGGCAACTTTTTTTTCTCTCCAAAGCCATTATAGCTCATTACTTAGACCAAAGGCTAATTGCAACTAGGTTGATAAATTTGGTATCCTTTCACTTAGGTCCTATACTTTTAAAAAAGTTTATTCTATTTTATTCTCTCTAATTTTGACTCAACCTACAGTCTACAGAATTTTTTGAGGTTCAGAAAAAGATCAAAAAACTGATTTTAATGTTTCCATAATTATAAACCAATCAACGGATTTCTTTTGTTATAGAAAAAAACCGTATACCCGTGCCGTATGTGTATCCTTACATAAACTTTCAGCTTCTCGTGTCGGTGTTCAGTGAAGGACAAAACAAAGAGAACAAGAATTAATGCAAAGGATAATTAAGGATTTATACTCATTTAATATATTTAAATTTTATTTGTCCCCTGAAAAAGAAAGTAAAGTAGTGGTACAAGAAATGAGTGGCTTACTTCAAGGTTCTGGATTCTAAGAGTGATTGGAATTTGGAACCGAAAGAGTGTGTGTACAGTGGTGCTTAAAAGTGGAGTTAGCATCTTATCTGAAGAAATGCGACAAAAATACGAGTCAATGGGTAAAGAGAACAAATGTGGTAAAAAGAAGGAATAGGTGAGGAATTCAAATCTAAGTTATTGGGACTCCTAGATACACCTAGTTTTGTTCTTGGGGCATCTACTCTAATGCAAACTGCAAATGATTCAAAGTGTCACTAATCACTGTCGCTACTTAAACCTGGCGCAACAACTAATTAACTTTTAAGCACTCTGATTTACATTGGGATTTCAATGTTAAAAGGTGGTTTAGCTTTGTTTATTGAAACTTAGGTATAAACTGGAATATTACCCGAATAACTTACAGCTTAATATGATAAAAGATTACAGAATAATTAACTATTGCGATTCCAAATTATTAAAATGTTAGAATGTTTTTAAAACAAACTAAAGATCATATTGATGAGTGTTACGATCGGTTTCTCGATTGAAGCGAGACCAAACACAAGTTAAGTATAAAGTGTGAAGAATAGGCGGTGAATTGGAGAAAATGAATTCGGGATCAGTTTATTGGCCTCGTGAGGCAAAATTTATACTACAGAAGTCTGATTAATAACTAATAATGGGAAATAAATAAATGCAATTAAAATTCGAGTTGGCCAATTCTGCAGATTGAATGGGAGGAAATCGGAGATTTTCCCTTTAATTCTGCTCTGTGATGGAGGAGAGATCGAGCATTATATCAGAAGTGAGAGCGCCCCCCTTTGAGCCGATCGGTCGGATGGGAGCGAGCCGCCCGGCGACAATGCGCGCGGAGTGCGAAGTTGTTCAAATAAGAGGAGCTCGGCTTATCTTAGCCGCCCGGCTATTGAAGTTCTTTGTCTCGGCACTTAGCCAATTGGTTATTAAAACCCTTGGTCTTTGGCGTTTGGCCTTGAGTCGGTGGCTTTGTGTTCTCTTGGTTACCATTGCGGTGACTCGGTGATTAGGCAGGCGGTTGATTTGGCGTTTGGGCCGTTTGACTCTTAACTTTGGCATCGACTTCTTCATTTGACCCATCGTTTTTGTGCCTTCATCAATATTGGGTTGAAAGCTGTTTTAGATCTTTTGCTATATATAGTGTTGGAAACTTGGTGGTACTCAGATATCTCATGTTGTCTTCTTCTTCTCTTCATTCTTCTTCGTTTTGTGGTGTTGTTGCACTGTGGGTTTAAACTGGTGCAGGCCATGTCTAATGGTTGTCGTGGGAGGTAGGCATGGCAATGGGGTGGAGTCGGCGGGCGGAGGCAGTTTTCATTCCCGTCCCGAATCACATATAGTTCCACTGGTCCCTACCCCGAACCTAACGGGGATAAATTATTGATCCCCAATCCCCGTACCAAGCAGGTTCGGGGATTCCCACCACCACATCCCGTAATGTTTTCTTCTTTCTTTCTCTAAATGCTATTGGCGTCTTCACTCTTCAAAGTGGGAAGTAACACCGCTAGTCAACATTAACACCATCACGTTTGTTTCGTTACTCCATAACCAACTTCTAGCACACATCAAGCCTCAAAATATGAGGAAGGCGTTAGTGGTAACAAAAAAACTAGGGTTTAGTTGAGATGTGGAGAGTTTCTAACATAAGAGGGTAATATTGTAACTTTGGGCGTTTGGGGCGGAGTTGGGGCGGGTTTGGGGTGGGGACCTATATCCCCATTACCCCCCCATCCTTGCATTTTGATATCGAGAAAACCTAAACCCAGTCAGCGGGAAAAACTTGTCAAATCGGGGCGGATTCGGGTTGGTACCACGGATGCAGGTTTTGTTGCCATGCTGGTGAGAGTGAGAATTAGACTCTTGGCCATTCATGGCGCATCTTAGCGAGTGGACCTTAAATCGATTCTGGCGGTCTCTTCCTCGGGACTACTCGGTGAACTTCGGCGACCTTCTTGGCGGCCAAAATGGTTTTGGGATGCGGTGGGAAGGCGAGCTCTTGCGTGGGTGCTTTAGTAGGTCCCATTTGTTCCCAGTGAGAGACCATTTGTTTTTGCGCGACTCCTCTAGTTTCACACTGCGGTCTTCTTACATTCTTCTATTTAGAGAGCGAGTACCAAAAGATGGGATAACTTGTTAGCTTGTTAGCTCATGGGATAAATGTAATTTTGTACAATTTTTAATTTCCCACCTTTTTCTCGGGTGAACCAATTGTAACTTTGTTTCTTTGTTTTAAAGATCTGACCATAGGGCTTCATTCTTCTTTACTTTGTTTTTGGCGCTTGAGACATGGTGCATCTCACTTCGGTGTCACTTGAGAGATTTATATCTAGAATGGTTGGGTGCCCAAAGGTGTGTCCACATGTTGGGACTTTTAGTTTTTAGTTTCTGGTAGCTGCGTTAGTGCGAGGTGCACATCGGATTTTTCAGTCCACTATCAGGTCTTTATAATTTCCCTCTTAGAACAATATTCGGCCGTGGTGTTCGGTCATATTGTGGCGCCTCTCCCGGTTTGCCTTTTGTCTAAAGGATTCCTCACGGTCTTGGAAAGTCGTCAACTTTGCTTTTTCGTGAGGTTCGTCAAAGGTGGGGCGGAGGCTCGTCAGCCCCACGCCTATTACTTGCACTGGGACTTGTTTGTTTTTGCCCAAAAAGTAATATCGAGGCGTTGCTCGGTCCTTACCGGTTCGGGACTTTACGTCTAGGATTGTTAGGCACATTCTGATTTTATTTGAGACAGCGAAGGCGTTTAGCGTATTTCATTGATCATTTTACAAAGGAATTGTGGAATGAAAGAGATACTCCATTCATTGATTTCCAAGGTATTTATACAATTGAGTTAGTTACCATCAAGTACTAACCGAAGCCTAACTACCATAACTGTCAACAACAGTCATGGCAGTAACTAACTGGCTTTTAATGAGCTTAAATTACATAAATCCTTACAACAATCCATGTTAAAGGCCTAATTTTGATTTTTAAGCCTACCAACTTAGCAACAATGTGACACAAATTGTGCAGAAGGCAAAGCCGAAGTTTCTTCCTCTCACATTAAAAGACAAAAGTAGATGAGATCCTACACAGTCTTGATGTTTATCCAGTTACGATTCATTTATTTGGCTTCTTTAAAACCAGAGACTATGACTCAACTTAGCCTTAGACAAAAATCATTTCCATTAGTATAACTTCAACAATCATTTAGTTAGATGTGTCTTAGTTTGATATTGTTTCCATTTCTTGGCTGTGAATGTTCATTGAGCTGATCTGATTCAAAATCACACCTATTTTCAGGTTCCATAACTCATGGTATAGATAGATGAATAACTAATGCTTCATTAATCATTAATAATTAATAAATACCTTACAAACAATATTAATATAGAAATTCAGCAACATAACACGTTTTTGATGGGTGAATAGAGGAGGAGAAACAGGCTAGAAAACTAGTAATCAAATTGCAGATGGTTGGACTATTTTGCTGTTGAACTTTCATTTATTTACTTAATTGCAGTGGATATGATTCTAATCATCATTAGGCTTCAATTTTGTTGGATTTTGTATCAAGAACCTGCAAGTCATATAAATGTTGAATGAACAGTCAGTGAACTAGCCTTACATATACAACAATGATAACTACGGATCCCGATCCTATGCAGTCTTACGTGTACAATCACACGACTGTGCCAAATGATGACTGCATAGGATCTAGATCCAACAACTACAATTAAGTGTATGCTTGGTTTAGATTGTTTTATGTTGAATGAAAAGTCAGTGAACTAGTCTTACATATACTACAATGATAACTATAGATCCCAATCCTATGCAGTCGCTGACTTGTACAATCGCACAACTGTGCCAAATGACAACTGCACAGGATCTAGATCCAACAACTACAACTAAGTGTATGCTTGGTTTAGATTGTTTTATAACTAGATAAGTTAAATTTCTTGAGTTCCAAGGCATGAAAACCATGGACAGTAAATTCCTTTTTACACTAAGTGGGATCGACTACATAGACCAGACAAGGGGACACCCTAGTTTTCTGTTGTGTTTAATGTTGCATATATCACTAAATGTTTTATTGTTAAGAAATTAGGTGCAACACAGCTAAAGGCTTTGGCTACGGAAATGGATTACATGCAATCACACATTGAAGAAGTTATAGTTCCCCGTTGTCCAAACAAGATCCTAGGTCTCATAGTTCAAGATATATTTTAAAGCTTATTTGGTTAAGTTGAAAAGTGACCATCCGATTGCAATTCAACGGTCGAGGATTGTTTGACTGCGTATAACTAGGTCCTTCCATTACTGCAGGGAATCTTGGTCAGCCAGCTATAATAAAAAATAGATGGTCCAAACTAAAACATAAAGAGAAGAATAAGCTTCGGATAGGTAGTATAGAATCCTAATCAGAATATTTAAAAGGAATGTCAGTTCTTTTTAGCTGGTAAATGGGAAATGCTTGCACCTATATTTTCATCATTAGCTATGTCTAAATATTCCGTATCTATATTCTTTACAAGCATAGTTCTTAAATGTACAAATGTCAATTCAAAAGTGATTAAGAAACAGTTTTTGTTTCTCCCATAGTGCTTTAGAATTAAGCTTTTATCAAAAAGAAGATTTTGAAATGAGTAAAAAAGATTATACACTAAGATATGAACAAAAGGTGTGACATACCTGATTAAATGTGCTATTAAATACCAATAAATGCTGATCAATTAGTATTAGCATTGGTATTTCTGTAAGGAATGCAACTTGACCATGTTCAATGCGCCTCACATCTTCTTTGAGGATCTCATAATGCCTTTTAACCTCATCAACTGATTTTCCCACCATGTTAGCAACATTCTGCCACCTATCTGGTGTTTCTCTATCATATACAGCCAAAGCTCTTTCAGATAGTTTGTTTTGCCTTGGAGTCAAGATGATCCCATCTAAATGTAAATGAGTTGAATTTGGTATGAGAAAACAATAAGGAAGCTAGTCTTCTTATAAGTAGCTGGAAAAGTAATGATGGGGAGGTTATTGGTTAAAGAATTATTGGAGGAATATCTTCCAAAATGACAGAAGATAAAGTTATATGAATCAGGATATATAGTGGACACAGTAAGTGGAAGAAGGGAATCAAGATCAATGGACATGCCTTTTATTGTTTTAACCAAATATACTCATTGATTTTGGCATTGGCAAGTTGGAGGACTATTATCTTTTTTAGATACTATTCAGTGGAGTACAGTTTCAAAATAATACAAGATGCAATGCTGATAATTTGGTTATCTTTGATTTTCTTGTCTAACATGCAAATGTGTGGACAATGTACATGCCAATTTTACAATGTGCCTAAAACCAATGGTAAATGAATAATGCACACAATATTACGATTTCATTCTCCTCCCTTCCCCATCACTTCTTCTCCTGTTTATTCTCCACCCAGGGACAAATTCAAAAAAATAAGTTTCTACATTATATTATATATATCATTAATTTCATGTACCCCTGATGGTTTCTTTTGGGCACTCACCCTCTCAGTAGGCCAACTAGAGCTATTAGCTGCTATTCTATCTATCAATTCACATGTTTCATTGTATGGCCAGTTTAATAACACTCCACGGATGATGCATCAAACATTATTACGGTTTGAGGTTCTAAACCATTATAAAATGTTTCCATTTGAATAATAACGGAGTAAACCATGATGAGGGCATTTTCTTAAAAGTTCCTTTCATCTTCCCATGCTTCAAATAAAGATTCAAACTCTTTTTGTCTAAAAGAAGTAATATCAGTTCTCATCGACATTTTTGATAGGTGGGAAATATTTTCCTAGAAATTTTTGACCATTTCATTCCATGAATGGATAGAGCTGAACTCTAAAGAAATTAGCCAAGCCTTAGCTCTATCTTTCAAGGAATAAGGAAATAACTTTAATCTAGATGCATCTTCACTAACACGGGGTATGATAAAATTACTACATACTTCTAGAAATTGTCTTAAATGCAAATGAGGATCTTCATGAGGAGATCCTCCAAATTGACCAATAGTTTGAAGCATTTGAAACATCATAGGCTTAAATTCAAAATGCATGGCATCAATATGAGGTCTAGATATGCTAGTTTGCATGTTTTGATGATCAAGCGAGCATAATCCTCATAGGTCTATTTCTATCATTAATCATACCTATGTGATCCATGTGGATGAGATTTTCTCTATGATCTTCTTGATGGCTTGATGTGAACCGGGGCCTCCTCTCACTTGAGTGTGGCCTTAAGCTTTGTTCTTCAACTGTAAGACATGTTGCGAGCTTGTTGATTTTGCTTTTGGAGTTTTAGCAATCTCTAAATCTCCTTTCTATTTACGGATCTAAGTTGTATTCTAGTGTCATGTTTACGGTCTGTACATATACTAAAGCACCATGTGTACAGTATGTGAAAACTACAAATACAATTATATACAACACTAAATTACTATATATCGAATTTTTAAAAGAATTTACTTCAATCCCGACAGCGGCACCAAAAACTTGGTGTTGGGAAAAAGCATGTGCAAGTATACACGATCCAAAACAAGTAGTATAAAAGATCGAACCCACGAGAGATTGAAAAACTCTCTTTTAAAATTCGATACAAAGTAATAAAGTGTAAGGTAACCAAATAACAATTTAAAGTGGAGTTGGTGTGATCACAATCAAGTTAGTAAAAACTAAAAGGGCAAGTATTTGTAGTGCAAATGAGAGAAGTTAGTTGGAATGTCTTCATCAAGTAATTTACTTTTAAGTGTTTGATGCGATATGTGATCTGTTTTGCTGAATTTTGTTGCATTAGCTATGTGCCTTTCGAGTCCACTTTCTTCAGAGTTTCATTACAAGCTTCCTATGTCTAGGCATGCCTAAATAAGTTCACCCTTGTATCTTAAGTACCCACAGTATCACCCTATGGACTATACTATCCTATGTCTAGGTCTTAGCATGGTTTTCACAAAGTTTCCTTTATGTAAAACACTTACCCATATTAGTTCTTGAGTTCTTAATTGTAAGTCATATGCGCTCTTTACAAATCTACTCATTCTAAGTTGATCAATCCCCAAAATAAGTGTTGAAAATATTATCAAGCAAGAACTAAAGTACAAACATTACCTACATGCATCATACTTACTTAAAAGCTCATTAAATGATTAGAACATTTCAACTAAGAGAGAATTAGCTAACAATAGACATTGCAAGGTAAATATAAACTAAATGGAACATGTTTATATAATTGAAATCACAAAAGAGAAACAACAAGATAGAAGTTACACAAGTTGAAGCCCTTTGCATGAATTCTCCTGGCAATGCACTAGCATTACTCCTTAGCACTATACAAACACTATGAAATCGAAGTAAGGAGGATTTGTTAATTCCTTCATTTCCCTCTTATAAAGTAGAAACTAACTATGTATATTGAAATTTTGATCTAACTTATGGATTGTGATATATTTCCAAATGAAGATGTGAGGTCCTTTTATAGTCTTCAAGAGAGGTGATTCCTTCCTTCATGTTGAAGTAATCTTGAAAGGATTGATTGGTGTAGTTGCTATTCGAGAGGTTGATCCCCAGTTTGAGATCTTTGACCAAGTATATAGGGAGGTCAATGATGTATGAACATGTGTCCCTATGTTGATGACTCTTGAAAGCTATCCACTATGGCTATGTGTGAATGGTAGGTGCCTACTATATAAAGTGGATTACCTTTGGGGACCAGCGGGAGAGTCGACATTGCAGTGGATGCTGCGAGTAGCTAGTTGCTCACTCACCCAGTAGTCTTGATTCGATGTAGGATCAATGCGGGGAGCATTGATCGGGGATCTATGGCTGCCTTGAGCAAAAACATCAAACATACCACAATATATCCAAAATGGCCTATTAACAACTATAACCATGTCAATCACTCAAGTTATCATATATCACATAAAATACTATATAAACTCCTTATCTTTACTTGAAAGAAGCAATTTACTAAGTTTAAACATATGAAATACTCTATATAAAATAGAGTTATCACCTCCTACAAGCGGCAAAAATGGCGATTGAAGGAACAAGAAAAGGGAGAAAAGGGAGGCGAAAGGGAAGAAGTAAAGCAACAACTTACGTTTCAAATACACGATTTTAGTTAACGATTGAGTCACTACAATCAGCGGTGGAGATCCAAATCTCTTCAACTTCGATGGCTAGGATAGGACCACGTGGTCTCCATCGGTAGCGGCGGTTGGGAGACACGCAGTCGGAGAATTAAAACATCGTTAGCGTCGATCAAAGGTCACGTCCGTGGCGCGTGTTTACGCCAATAATGGCGTCAACTTGGTAATACTCTACCTATTTAGTCGCGGCATGAACATGGAACCACGGTATGAGTAGAGGCGATTGAAAAGTATTTCTTTCATGAATGCAAATACATATATGTTCTCATTTATAAATATACATTATCCATCCACTTATGAACTTAAAACATACTAACACACCCTACGTCGTTAACATGTGTGGTCGGTCTTGCGCTGAGCCTCGTGAAAGTCGAAAATACAGTGCGGAGTTCTCTTCAAGGCAACAATCCTCGGTCAGCATGGTCGCGGGAACTTAACCGGGGAGGCGAGAGTAGTCGACAAGTGGATCAGCCGGATGAAGCGATCTCTCCGTAGCGGCGGCGTTTCTTTAGATCCACCGGAAGAAGAAAGTGACCTCGGTGGGAACCATTGGCGATGTGCAGCGGCAACAAAATATGCCCCACGGTATAGGTCACCTCTCCCGAGCGCCAATCTGACTGCCCAGAGACAATGGGAAATTTGGCGATTGAGTGCGGGGAAGTCGTCCATGGAAAAATTCCTCCACATTGGAAAGGAGCAATCAACAATCGATCCATGACAACCCCCATCTGCGAACACAACCGCCTTTGAGCCCTCCACACAATCTCGATCAAAAAGCGCTGCATCAGCCATGAAGACAAACACCCACAAATGTCGAAAGTCCTGACTCCTACTTTGAGCCTACAACAATCTTAAAGCAGCAGGGACTTTAAGATTGTGTGCGAGCTTCAAGGAGGAGTGATGACCTTAATAAAACAAGCAATTCATAAGGACCAGCGATTTAAAGGAAAGAAGCGATTCAAAGGAAAGAGGAAAAAGCAAGTAATGAGCATAAAGCACCACTTTCCACTTTTATAGATGAGAGAAAGAAACAAGTTACAACGATAGCATTAATGAAATGCCTGAAGCGCCCATAGTAGTCAAACACAACTTCCAAGGATCGGTCATAGCGGCGATCAAAGTTAGGTACATTATGTCAACTTCTGACGCCGATTTACGGCTCGAACACGAGTAAAGGCGAAGGCGGAGAGTTACTATCTTTGGCGACTTCATATTCCACATTCATCGCTCGAGAAGCGTATTCCACGACCGGGCGAGCATTGCCTCAAGGCAGCGGAATCAAGACCGGGCTTGAGGACTTAGGCGAGGACCGAACTCACACTCGGCCTAGTCTTCTATAGTCGGTTCTTACTTTGGATGATCGGTCTACCTATTGGCCAGAAGCAACCTTACATGTAGCGACTCTTAATTATGTAACGGATTTCCTTATTATGTAGCGATTAAGCTAATTATTGGCCATTAATGACTATATTGTTATATAATCCGCCAGAGAAGGCTAATAGAGGTTGAACAATTTTACTATTCACGCGAGGTTGTTCCTTTGTGTTCTTGGTTATTCTATCTTGAAATACTTGAGAACAATTTCAAAAAGCGCTATAAGCTCTCTTTGGAAAAGCGCTAAAAGCTCGTATTGCCAAACACCTACAACTAAGCGGATCCGCTATAAGCTAAGCGGATTGGTGTAGCGGCCAGAAAAATCCGGGAAAAGGATTCTTGAAAGGTTCTTAGGAAGCGCCACCAAATTTTAGTTTAAGGGCAAATTCGGAAAATCCGCTTTAAGTTTTAAGATAAGGCGTTGTTAGGGTTAGGAGTCGTTATGTGTGGGGAAGGTATTAGCACCCCACGACATCCTATTGTCTAATTAATTTAAGATTTATTTAATAACTACCCTTTTACTTGTAAAGAAAAGACTTATTTAGGTTTTGTTTTTAGTGCTTGTGAGGTTGAATCTTGCTCCTACGTACCTCGGATGCAATGGAGGAATCAAAGCTACGTAGTTCTTCTGAAAAAGTTTGTGGGTTGGTGTTTTTTTTTAGTGTAGGGGCCCTAGGATTCCTTGAGTATGCATGACTCACTTTGTTTCCTAGGGCCATTTGCTAACTTGGGTTGTACAACAGAGCTTAGCCCCTACTTTTGAAAATAATTCTAGAGTTTTTTGAAAGAAAGTGGTTTGGTGTGAGGTGGGTTCGTTTTAGAATAGGTATTCTAGAACTCTGAGCTATCTGACTCATTAGTTCTAGAGCATTGACTAACTTGTTGTCTGTAGACTTAATCCCCTATTTTTAGGAAAATGGTTTATTAAGTATTTATTAAGTTTGTAGGGTTCTTGAGGCTATGCTGACTCATTGGCCTAAAATAATGACTAACCTTGATTGTACAACAGACTTAGCCGTTTATTTTTTTAGAAAGAATAATTTATTCATTAGGTTTGTAGGGTTCTTGGCTATCTGACTCATTGGCCCCAAAACAATGACTAACTTGGTTGTACAACCGAAACAGCCGTTTATTTAATTTTGCGAGAAAAATTATTTATATTATTATTGGAAAAGAATTAAAAATAATGAAACGGGGGTGATCATAGTAAATTGGGGTTTTATTAGTAACGAGTGCAATATAAATACTAAGGGTGTAGACAAGAAAGCCCGAGTTCGCATCTGGAGGCCCGAGCCTTGCCCCAGGCTTAAGTGAGGGAAGGGTGTGTCATGCGTGAATTGGGGTGTGCATTTAGTAATGTCTGAATATAAAATAAATTAAAAATAAGAAGGAGTATATAACCACTAAGCTTGAAGGCAGAAACCCTAAAAACAATCCTTCCACTATTCGACTGCTGCGCCGCGCGCGCGTTCAAGAGAGAGAAGAGGCGAAATCGTGGCGAATTTGGGGAGAGAGTGAGAAACTCGGCGCGGTTTGCGCCCGGTTTCATGAGGAAGCGGTTTGGTTTCGGGTTGAGAGGAGAGGAGCGGCAGCGATGGTGGGTGATGGAGGTGGAGGTGAAGGTGGCCAGCCGGCGTGGATCTGTGAGAGGGTGAGTCGCGATGGTGAGGATTCGGTTTCGTGGTGGTAGGCGGCTCTGATTACGTGGTGGGTCTGATGGCCATGGGTCTCATGGGAGAAGGTGGCCAGGAGGGTCACCATCGCCCGCGGAAAGATGGCGAACAAAGGTTGGCTTTTTATTTTTTTGTCTACGCTCTCTGCCTCCTCCTCCTCATCTCTTCTTGTTTCTCTTTCAAATTTTTTTACATTATGATTTCAAATTTGGTTGCTTTTCGTTTTATTTTTAGTTTACTGTGTGATTTCTTGGTTTTAATACACATAAACATCGACCTATTCAAAACTAAAACACAAAAGCAGATCGAATTCATACTTATTTTACATCACGAGTTTGTTAAAAGAGATTACCACGACACATTTGTTGAAGGATTAAAACATTCACCAACGACTTTAATTTCGACACGAAAGAACACGATCTGCGTTGTTGTGGTACTACTTGATGATCCTCTTGTTTTACGTCTTGCTTTGTGCTCGAAAATCTTGGTGCTTTTACGATCTCAGCGTGTTTAAGTGATTAGGGTTTCGGATGTAAAACCACAATCTTTTTTGTGATTTTTACCTTGAGATTCGTGTCTTTGGTAAGTGCGATCTGTTTTTATATTAAAATTCTAGGTTTAGTCATTAATTGTTTTGGTAGGTTTTGACTCTTTTAGTGCGGATCAAGCCAGACTTGGAGAAGCATTCTTTGGAACCCCGATTCTTCTTAGCTGCTTTGCTTTTTATTATTTTTGTATTTTCGAATTTATTTATTTTTGTATATTTTGTGTTATTATTTTTGTATCTTTTGGACATTTGGACATTGAACACTTCGGTTTGTAATAAAAATTAAAAGTATTTTTTGACATTTTGGACTATTAAACACCTTTAAATTGTAAATAAAACTAAATAGAATTTTTGACATTTTGGACTATATATATATACTCAAAATAACATAAGCGCACAAAATAAAATTAATAATAAAAAGTCGGGCCAAACACAAACACAAAAAGGCGAAGCAGGTCGGACGGACAAGCTGCGCTAAAAAAATAAAAGAAATGGGCGCGTTAAAAAAATTAGCTTGGAATCACATTCTTAATTACGAATTTAAACCAATTTTTTGAGAAAAATGAATTGTGGTAAAGCTGTTCCGCGTCTGACTAAACCCAAATCTGTGAGACTAAATTGAAGAAGCATACGAAAAGATCGATCGTTCGCGTGCGTGCCTAATTTAAACAATGGTATTTTGATTTAATTGAGCGGGAGATTGAGATTGGTTGGGTTGGTAGCAGAGGCGCCATACTAATAATTCTACGTAATCATGCGACTTCAAAACACGCCCACTAATAAGCGACTAAAACAAGAAAAAAAAAAAAGAAGACGGACAAAATTGGGGTATAACAATTTGCCTCTTTTAATTATATTTTACTAGAAAATGTGAGGTGTATTCAAATTTTACGTAGTAGAAATGGAAATAAAGATAGAATAGGCGTCAATTTTGTTAGTTTAGAGGAAATAAAGGGTTTAAGAATATACGAGGAGGCGGTTAACACTTGGCGTATTAGAGAACAAAATGAAGGATCGCTCGGGATGCGAAGGAGCACTAAGGCTCTGAATGACCACTTTCGGGGTCTAGAAGGCTGCCTAGGCCTTAATAGAGGACCATCGTGAGTGCGAAGGAGCGCTACTAGGCTGCGGTACTAGTAAAGCGATCGAGGGCCTTTAGATTCGGCGGCGGTCAAGATCGGATCGGAGGCGATATGTTGACCAATAGAGGGCGTCCACCATGTCTTGGTGACCACGGCTAGTCCGAAGGACCACGCGGTGCGGAAGGTCCGTCGGGCTCGACTACGGCGTTTGCGACTGGGCCACTTAGGGCCTTTGAAGAAGGCGTGGTGCTCTGAAGGACCACTCGGAGTGCGAAGGATCAACCTAGTGATACGTGATATGATATGAGATCAGCGCTTAAAGCGCGATATTAGAGGAACAAAATATGGGGATCGACAACTTGGCGTGTCAATCGAACACTTAATAAAGCGCATTCAAAAAATGAAAAGGCTATCTCCATTTGGCGTATTTAATAATGCAATGAATTGATATGCTTGTATGTGATGTATGCACATGTAATGATTGACATGTGGGAGGATGGATGAAATGCGGGATGACAACTTCTCTTTTGTTTTTCCTTTCTTTCGCCTTTTGATTCTTTTAGGCATTTTCTTTTCTTTTTGACATTCTTTTTATTGGTTTCATCAACTCGTGGAACTTTCGGTGTGAGAGATGAAGCCTTCTTGTGTATTTGTATTCTTTGGATCGACATCTTTGGTGATTTGATGATTCATTTGAAGTGACCTTAAGTGCATTTGTTCATTTCTGTGATGAGATTATGTCCTTTCTGTGATTTCCAAAATTTTATGTAGCAGTCGTAATGCTTATGATATGCGCATGTTTCACAATTGATTATCATTTATCATAAAACACCATTTGAAAACAAGGGAGAATAAAGAGAAGGAAAGTGTTTGATATTTCATATTGGAGGCGGGTATGCGGAAGGCACACCGACTAGAGATTATATCGGTGATGAAAGGAAAAGAAAAGTTGAAATGCTAAGCGAGGCTCGTTGATAGCTAGTGTCCTTGAGATAACATTATCGATCACCCATACTACAACCTTGATCGCTCATTATCGACCTCGGAAGTGTTGCTTGCCTCGATATTTTAGTCCAACTTCTTGACCTAATTTTTGCTGGATCGCCCTTTTGGGTTCTCGATCCACCGGGTTACTCTAACTTTTGCCTAGGCAGCCCTTTCGGGTTTTACCGACTGCGAGCTTATTCTTGCTTGGCTCATTTTCTCTTTTTCTATATTATTTCTTTCGGGCATAGTATTTTTTTGTTTTGGCATCATCGAGTTGATTAGGAGTGGGAGGTCTTCACCATTGTTAGAATTAAGGTTCTTTGAGAGCGATTTCTTCACCACGTAAGGTTCTTCATAATTCGAGCTCGAGAATCCTTTTGAGATTTTCTTGGGCACTTTAGGTCCATTTCTTGAATTATCGAAGGAAGGCCTTCTTCTATTAATCTTTCTTTACAATTGGTCATGGCGTAGAGCAAACATTTTGCTTTAATGGAAGTACTACTCTCGTTGTGTGGGGTTGCCCTCTAGAGGCTTGACTTCCTGTGAGGTCGAGAGAATGTTTGCGCGTGCGGGATCTCTTTGATATTCTTTGTTTGTTCTTTGCAATTGCCCCATTCATCTTTGGGGGTATGGAGAGGGCTATGAGCATGACACGAGGTCTCGAGCGACTTTGCCACCATGATGCTTTTGGAAGATCGTAGCGGTGACTAAAATTTTTATGAGCTTTAGCAATCAAAGATCTTGTTACACGGTGAGTGTTTAATAGCCTCTTATGACTTGATGTATCCATGCCATGGCGTCGACTCGTCGGACAAGATTCAGTGAGTTTTCTTTGTTTGTTGTCCTTAATTTGTTGTACTCTTTGTCTTAACTTGGTACCCAAGCTAGTTATTTAAGTTGATTCTGTTGAATTCTCATGGGGACCCCAGTTATACTCCATATTTCCTCGGTTTGATTAATGGGGTGATCAAGGTTGTGATATGAGTTCTGACATTGTTATTTTCAAGAAAATCTTTTTATCTGCATTAGTTGAAGGTGAGAGGGGATAGAAAAGAGCGAAGCGAATGAATGAAAAGGAAGAAAGAAGCTTGCTAGAGAATTCAAAAATGTTATTTTATTAATAATGATCTTGAATGAAACATCGTGCCCTTATTGAGATGTCCTAAGGCCTTGGGCGAGCCATAGGATTTGCATTCTGAAACTTAACTTTGAATTAAAAACACAGGACAAATCAACAATCTCTTAGTTCTTGAACTCTTGAGGACAAAGACACACTAAGTTAGCGGGGTTGTCTTGGTACCTTGATCAACCGCTAATTGATTAAATCGTCATTTTCTTTGAAGTTAATTGCTTTGTATCAATGAGGCCTTGAGCAGGCGCTTTAAGGGATAACACTTTTGGTCGAGTGGCTCTTCCCTTTGACATGGGAATTCACATTTGGCTTTTAGGTCGTACCATCTTGGGAATGGAGAAATTGAAGCCCGGTCTCATCAAGCGGGGAGAAATCGGATCGTGGTGACAAGTTGGGCTGCCGCAGTCGAGTGTGTATGACACGGGGATGGGAGTCGTATTGGGATGACCCTTGATGATGGTGTGATTTTCCTTGAGTGCAGAGCGTTGATTTCTCCTTTCTTCTTCTTGAAAGTTGTAGGAGATCCATCGAACTATGAGTGATCCTCCCCTTCTTTGTTGCACTTTCTATTCTTTCTCCTATGGTAACCATGCGAGAAGTTTGAGGATACTCCCCTATCAATTTGTCAAAGTAGGGTGGAGGAAGAGTTTCCATGAACATGGCAACCATTTCTTTTTCTAATAGAGGTGGGGGGCTACACTGTGCGGCTAACCTCTCCGATGAGCATACTCCTTGAAGGACTCATTGTCTTTTTGGTCATACTTTGAAGTTGTGTTACATCGGGAGCCATATCAATGTTATACTTATCTTTGCTTTACAGCTTGGCTGGAGTCTTTCCAACACCAGGATCTGAGCGCGCTCGATTGCATATACCATTTCGATCTTTTGCCCAGGCTAAATTTGTCTTGGAAGTAGTGAATCGGGGAGTTGGTCATTGTCGCAAATTGAGCCATCTTCTGCGATTACATGGTCAAATGGCTAAGAGGACATGTTGTCCCACGATACTTGTCAAAATCGGCACTTTGAATTTATGAGGATGACCACGTTGGGGGCGAGGCATAGGTCATCTGCGTCCTTCATTCCTACATTGGATCCTTCCACGGCTCTTGGCGCTCCTCTAGTATTTGTAGCTTATTTTCGGCTGAGGATCTTCAACTTGGTAACCATGAGGAAGGCTTTCATATTGTGAGAGCAGTAGTATGATTCTTGAAGTCGGTCAGAAATTTGAAAAGCCATGGGTGGTGCCATAAGTTTTGTCTTTGAATTTGTTACGTCTCATCACCACATTGTTTCCTGCTATTCCATCCCGATTACGTGCGTGACCCGAAATATCTTCTTCGTTGACAACATCCATGGTGGGCGTGTAACCTTGTGGTAGACCCATTGAGGCCATTGCACACCACGAGTGTTGGGACGGAGTTATGTGGGCGGGGCATGTTTGTGGCACAGGTCATTGATGCCCCAATGAAATGTTGTCGCTCGCATTCTTCTCGGTGAGAAGCTTCAAAATCTCGGTCATCGATCTTTCAAACCAGCATGTCCTTCATTTGTTCTTTGACTTTTCAACCTCATCCTTGATATCGATTGTCTTGGTTTTGGCCATGTTCCTTGCTTGAGCGAGTCCAATAACGATGTTGATGAACGACTTGCCTTTTACATTTTTTCAATGCATGATGTTAGTATGTAATGTAAATGAAATGGTGATGTATGCGCATGAAATGTATGAGATGTATGTGCATGAGATGATAACATATGATTTGATTTTATCACATTGGGGAGTTATAAACTTTCATTTGGAGAGTAAAGAACAAAATTTGATTTTGACTTTAGCATGCATGGCTTCTCTCCAAAATAAAACTTTTAACTCCACGGCGCTATTCAATATTTTGGAAATGCAACGAAAGAAAGAATGCATGTAATATACTTTCTAAAAAAACTTTGCGGAAATAACAATTTTGATTTTTTTTTTTGATAAAAGGCGGTATGCGTTAATGTTTGTTTGAATGCAAGGGTATAGAGCTCCTCTGTGACCTAGAAGGGTACCATGGAGTGGGTCTAAGGTTCTTTTATAGTGAACCTCACAGGGTGGTTCTAAAGAATCCTACACATGGTTCCTAGAGCCAGGACCCCGATCAAGAACAACGACCCGACAATAGGCAAGCTATTAGAAGGGATAGCATCCTCAAAGGAATCAAACTCTAGGTGAGATCTTCGTGACCACCCAGCGAGGCGTCGTCCGCGAGAGCCATCACTACACAATCTCGTTCTAACTTAGGTTTTGCTCGAGTCGGGTGAGGGCGTTTCTCACGTGTGTGAAGTGTGGAAGTGAAGTGTGTGTAGGAGCAAAATAACCCAAAGCTGCAAAACAAAACAAAACAAACATACAAAATATCGTCTTCTACCTAGGGTTTACACGAATAAATAACATATTTATTACAAGCATAAAATAAATAAATAGGAAGGGTAAAAAAATTGAATTAATCCTAAATTAATTAGACTAGGTTTTGACTCTCTAATAATAAATAGTCCCAGTGAAGTCGCGGTTGTATGGCGACCAGAAAAATCCGGAAAAGGATTCTTGAAAGGTTCTTAGGAAACGCCACCAAATTTTAGTTTAAGGGCAAAATTCGGAAAATCCTTTAAGTTTTAAGATAAGGCGTTGTTAGGGTTAGGGAGTCGTTATGTGTGGGAAGGTATTAGCACCCCACGACATCCTATTGTCTAATTAATTTAAGATTTATTTAATAACTACCCTTTTACTTGTAAAGAAAAAGACTTATTTAGGTTTTGTTTTTAGTGCTTGTGAGGTTGAATCTTGCTCCTCACGTGCCTCCGGATGCAATGGAGGAATCAAAGCTACGTAGTTCTTCTGAAAAAAAAGTTTGTGGGTTGGTGTTTTTTTAGTGTAGGGGCCTAGGATTCCTTGGCTATCTGCAGACTCACTTTGTTTCTAGGGCCAGGCTAACTTGGAGTTGTACAACCAGCTTAGCCCCTACTTTTGAAAATAATTCTAGAGTTTTTGAAAGAAAGTGGTTTGGTGTGAGAGTGGGTTCGTTTTAGAATAGGTATTCTAGAACTCTGAAGCTTTGTCTGACTCATTAGTTCTAGAAACGACTAACTTGGTTATCTGGCCGACTTAATCCCTATTTTTAGGAAAATGGTTTATTAAGTATTTATTAAGTTTGTAGGGTTCTTGAAGTATGCACTCATTGGCCTAAAATAATGACTAACTTGATTGTACAACCGACTTAGCCGTTTATTTTTTTAGAAAGAATAATTTATTCATTAGGTTTGTAGGATTCTTGGTATCTGACTCATTGGCCCCAAAACAATGACTAACTTGGTTGTACAACCAGAAACAGCCGTTTATTTAATTTTGCGAGAAAAATTATTTATATTATTATTGGAAAAGAATTAAAAATAATGAAACAGGGGGTGATCATAGTAAATTGGGGTTTTATTAGTATGAGTGCAGTATAAATACTAAGGGGTGTAGACAAAGAAAGCCCGATTCGCATCTGGAGGCCAGCCAGGCCCAGGCTTAAGTGGGGAAGGGTGTGTGCGTGAATTGGGGTGTGCATTTAGTGTCTGAATATAAAATAAATTAAAAATAAGAAGGAGTATATAACCACTAAGCTTGAAGGCAGAAACCACAAAAACAATCCTTCCCTATTCGGCTGCTTGCCGCGCGTTCAACGAGAGAGAAGGCGAAATCGTGGCGAATTTGGGGAGAAAGTGAGAAAACTCGTAGCGGTTTGCGCCGGTTTCATGAGGAAGCGGTTTGGTTTCGGGTTGAGAGGGAGAGGAGGCGGCAGCGATGGTGGGTGATGGAGGTGGAGGTGAAGGTGGCCGTGGGCGTGGATCTGTGAGGGGTGGTCGCGATGGTGAGGATTCGGTTTCGTGGTGGTAGGCGGCTCTGTTACGTGGTGGGTCTGATGGCCATGGGTCTCGCGGAGAAAGGTGGCCAGGAGGTCACCATCAGCGGAAAAGATGGCGAACAAAGGTTGGCTTTTTATTTTTTTGTCTCTGCTCTCTGCACTCCTCCTCTGTCTCTTCTTGTTTCTCTTTCAAATTTTTTTACATTATGATTTCAAATTTGGTTGCTTTACGTTTTTATTTTAGTTTACGTGTGATTTCTTGGTTTTAATACACATAAACATCGACCTATTCAAAACTAAAACACAAAGCGGATCGAATTCATACTTATTTTACATCACGAGTTTGTTAAAAGAGATTACACGACACATTTGTTGAAGGATTAAAACATTCACCAACGACTTTGAATTCGACACGAAAGAACACGATCTGCGTTGTTGTGGTACTGCTACTTGATGATCCTCTTGTTTTACATCTTTGCACAGTGCTCGAAAATCTTGGCGCTTTTACGATCTCAGCGTGTTTAAGTGATTAGGGTTTGATGTAAAACCACTAATCTTTTTTTGTGATTTTTACCTTGAGATTCGTGTCTTTGGTGAGTGCGATCTGTTTTTATATTAAAATTCTAGGTTTAGTCATTAATTGTTTTGGTAGGTTTTGACTCTTTTAGTGCGGATCAAGCCAGACTTGGAGAAGCATTTCTTTGGAACCCCAGATTTCTTCTTCTTCTTTGCTTTTTATTATTTTTGTATTTTCAATTTATTTATTTTTGTATATTTTGTGTTATTATTTTTGTATCTTTTGGACATTTGGACATTGAACACTTCGGTTTGTAATAAAAATTAAAAAGTATTTTTTTGACATTTTGGACTATTAAACACCTTTAAATTGTAAATAAAACTAAATAGAATTTTTGACATTTTGGACTATATATATATACTCAAAATAACATAAGCTGCACAAAATAAAATTAATAATAAAAAGTCGGAGCCAAACACAAAAAAGCGAAGCAGGTCGGACGGACAAGCTGCGCTAAAAAAATAAAAGAAATGGGCGCGTTAAAAAAATTAGCTTGGAATCACATTCTTAATTACGAATTTAAACCAATTTTTTGAGAAAAATGAATTGTGGTAGGCCCATTCACGTCTGACTAAACCCAAATCATGAGACTAAATTGAAGAAGCATGCGAAAAGATCGATCGTTCGGCGTGCGTGCCTAATTTAAACAATGGTATTTTGATTTAATTGAGCAGGAGATTGAGATTGGTTGGGTTGGTAGCAGGGCGCCATACTAATAATTCTACGTAATCATGCGACTTCAAAACCACGCCCAATAAGCGACTAAAACAAGAAAAAAAAAAAAGAAGGCGGACAAAATTGGGGTATAACAATTGGCTTTGCCAAACAGAGCCTAAAACCACTGGCACCTTCAATAAGAGATTGAAGGCAAATGCCATAACGATGGTTGACATTTAGGCTCTGTTTGGCAAAAAAAAGAATAAGCGGATAAAATTAGCTTATAGCGGATGAGAACTTATAGCGGATAGGCGATAAGCGGATAAGCTAGCGATTGAATTTAAAGTGTTTGGTAAAATTAAGCGGTTGAATTAGCTTATAAATATAAAATGACTTAAATGGACATTTGTAATTAATGCTAAAAGATGATAGGATAAATGAGGGATTTAATTAAAACAGTGAGGGTAAAAGTGGAAGAAAAAATGAAATCTTTATAAAAATTATAAGGCTAAGAACAACTACTTGAGTAGCGTTTGTATTTATAAAATTTGGTAATGGCTTATTTATAAAATAGTCTTTGCTAAAACACGTAAAATAAGTTTATTAGTATATAAATTTATCTGTTTTAAGTTAGCGAATTGTGCTTGCCAAATAGAACCATAAAAACAAGAATCTGTGATACGATCCACCCCATCTTTCGTTGAATCTTTGGTTTCACGAGCCGTTACTCCTTCTGAATTTTTCATTAATTTTTCTGAATACAACAACAAGGCAGAAAAAATACAGGTTGAGATGTATGAGAATCAATGATTAATTAGAGGATATATCCTCTCTCGTTTTAAATAGGCAGACATCGATGACCTTATTAGAAAAGTCAATTCTTTAAAGAGGGAAAAACTAAGTCAGTCCGTTGTACTACAAGAAATTTGACATATCAAATTATAAACACATCAAATTATAAAGTAGGTATAAACACAGAGGATGTTAATTTTCACATCATATTGAAAATTAACATCAAATCTTATAAACACATCAAATTATAAAATAGTTAAAAATGTCCGATCCAAGAGTATAGTTGGCATTTAAAAAACATAAATCTTACAACATTCACAAAAGATTAAAAGAAATCGGATTACGTATACTTAATTTCTAAGTTTACTCCATCGATAGAAAATTTACTTCTTATGTTCATTAGTGCCATCATAATTTTCTTAAATCATTTCCGGATCAGCTTATTTGAGTTTAGGCACTGATATAAGCTTTTATTGGACTGTCCGGATAAACTTACCATAGGAGCTAGCCTTATAACCATTTCATAAGCCTCTTTCAACGGCTTCTCTGTGAGCAACTCGTCGTGTTCGAACCATTTCATAAAACTATAATAATAGAAACTAGTGTCTATATATATATATATATATATATATATATATATATATATATATATATGGGTGTGGACGTAATGCACATCAACACTATAGTCACATGCTCGAGCTCATAAATATTTGGGCGAGTAAATATCCACCAGACATGGGTATATTTGCTTGGGTATTAAATAGCCATACACTCGAGAGTCGGCGGCTGCCAAAGCTTTCTAAAGCGAGGGCTTTGGGCTATCAAAATTTTAGCTAATACTTTTCCCACACTCTCTCTTTCTTTCACACCTTCAATCTTAAAAACCCCAAATACCCCCAATTTAAAAATTTCAAAAAACAAAAACCTCCCCCACTAACCCTCACACCTCTTCACTCCTCACTCCTCTCACTTTTCCCACCCCAGTGAACCCTATCTCTCATTCTCCTCTCCTCAACTTCTCCCACTCACTCAATCTCCCCAGATCTCTCACTCGATCTTCTCCACCAACTAAATCAAGAGTTCTTTGGGTTTTGTTCATGACCAATCACTCTTTCTATTCGTTCCATTTTAAGTCTAGGTAAGCCTCTCCCCGTTCCTCGCATTTGGGTTTTTTTTCTCTGCAATGCATTGTTCAAACGACCTCATTCGAACAACTGAAAGCGAAGGTGTTCGAATGAGGTCATCTGCTGCCGTCTGAAACAACCTCATTTGAGCCGTTGTGAGTTGGAATGTGGCCCGACTTGTTGAGCGAGGTGGTGCGAACATGTTACGCATGAGGCGTTGAGCGGTTGTTTGGCCATGCAGTTTCTCTTAATTTGTGATTGGTTCTCTTAATTTGGTTTAATTGGTTCTCTTGATTGTTGTTTGGATATGGTGAGGAAGCGGAGGTGGTAATTCCCAACAACCATCCGGCGGCGGTGGAGCCACCTCCTACGGTTTCAAACCGCAAAAGGAGGAAGAAGGCGGTGAACCTTCCCAGAGTAGGGGTAGGGCTAGGCATAGGGGCGGGGTTGGCGTCCTCCTCCCAGCTTAGGTTGAGGATATTGGCGGAGATATTGGCGTGATGCTCAATTTAGACATATGAGCTGGTGGCCCTTCTCGATGTTGCTTCATCATCCCGAGCCAACTAGGGCGTCTTTCGGTATCATCGAGGCTGCTCGACCACTTCAGTAGGTTTAGGAGGAGTTTTACTTAGCGTGTATGAGAGAAGGAGGCGCAACACCCCGGTAGGATCATGTCTTAGGGGATATATGTTTGGAAGTTTTGTATAATTTAAGTACTTTGTTTCATTTGATTTTTAAATTGAAATTCCACTTTACGTTAGCGCAAAGTTATTGTCATTACAAAATACGAAAGACATGTGTTATACCCCAATTTTGTCCGTCTTCTTTTTCTCGCTTTAGTCGTTTATTTTTAGTAAGGGCGTGTTTGGTCGCATGATTACAAGAATTATCGATGTAGAGTCTCGGTTACCAATCCAAACCAATTCCGATCCTCTCGTTCGGCTAAAATCGAAGCGCCGTTGTTTAAATTAGGCACGCAGCGCGTGATCGATCTTTTAAATGCGTTCTTCAATTTAATATTAGTATTCGAGCTTAGTAAATGCGTGAGCGAGTCCACCTAAAGTCATTTTCTCAAAATTTGGTTTAAGTTCGGACTTAATAATGCGATTAGAGTTAATTTTGGGGTTTTTAGTTAACGCGCCCATTTCTTTTATTTTTGGTCTCGTTTTAAGCGCGATTGTTGGTCGGCCCGTTCGTCTTTGTATTTGGCGAACTCCTTTTTATTGTTATTTTTATTTACGTTTATTTAATTTAAAAGCACTATAACTTGATTCAAAAATGTCAAGATTCTATTTATTTTAATTTACAATTTTAAAGTGTTTAAGAGTCAAATAAGTCCAAAAATGTCAAAAAAAATTGTATTTAGTTTAATTTACAATTTAAAAGCACTTAATAGTCCAAAAAGTCCAAAAATACAAAAAATAATAATACTAAAAAACACATAAAAATAGGATCCGAAAATACAGTTTAAAACAGCAAATTAGGGTTTGGTGATCTCTAAAAAATGCTCTTTGGAGGCTCTTTGTTGGGCACAGGTTCCAACTTTGAAAAATTATCCAAAACCAGTCAAAACTCAATTAATGCCTTAACCTAGTTTTTATATATAAATAAGCAATCCACCCATAGTCAAAGGGGCAGATTTCACAAACCACCAAAAAAAGGATTAGGGTCTCACGCCGAAACCACAATCAGAGACACTAAAATTTGAAATATCGAGAAGCAAAAAGCCGAATCAATCGTAGCGATTAGAGTACGATGCTGATTACATGGAATAGCGGCGATAACACTAATCAAAGAGAACCTCGGAAAATTTGAAACCAGTCGGTTCATTAATCATCCCGTCTTATTTTATCACCGTGGCTACTAGTTGAGTTGTGAGTAGGTTAAAATTCTTGAATTCTGAGCATGCACAGTTTCTGAATTTAATCATGTTATATCAACCTTGTTAATAAAAATGTGGTCTTAATCAAAAGAAATAGGAACAAAACTCACGTGAATCAGATCTATAATAGAAAACATCAAAGGGTAGTAAAAATAAGATCAAATAGGAGTTAAGATTATATATATAAGATAGAAAATAAAGCAAGTCGCTGGGATGGCTTGAGGGAATCAAGGTGAAAGTCACATAAAGAAGAGTGGAATTAGGAACCAACTTGATGAAATAGAAGTGCAGCTTCATGGAATTTGATTTGGGTTTTTAAAGTTGTTTAAAAACTAGAAAAGAAGCATCAAGGATAAAAATAGGAATAAAAAGGCATCAGGTTAGAGAGAGATATAAGGATGAAGTATAGCAAAAAATGAAAAATACAAAAAAAAACAGAAGGAAATCGAACCTGGTCATCTTCTCGTGTGGGTGTCGTGCGCGACCAGACAATCCAAACGGGTCATCACCCGTGGCCGATGACCTTCTTTCTCTCTCTCTCTCTCAAAGTCTCCTTCTCTCTCCAAAAAATTGTTCTTCTCACTCTCCTCTGTATAAGCGGCGCTGATGATGGAGTGTTAATTGTGAGGATTAGATCTTGTTATATCTACTCAATTTAATGTTCCTTTATTGCCTTTTATTTTTAATGTCAGAATTATAATTACACCACATGTTTTGTTTAGCTACAATCCTCCTTGCACGTGAGCCTTTAATTTGCTAACATCGGGCCAGTGACCCAACAATCTTTGCTAAGCGCGCCGATACCTTTTGCACCCCAGTGTTAATAGTATAATCTCCCACTACTAGTTACATTCCACGTATTACTAGTTTCACCCCTTTCGTTCCTTAATTAATTATCTTCAAAATAAATAAATTCTCATAAATTAAAAACCATAATTAAATATTTTCTACCCCAAAATCAAACAAAAGACTAAGTCGGTTGTACAATAGGTTAGTCATTATTTAAGACCAATAAGTACATGCTGATTCGGTAACCACCAAACTTAATAAATCTGAATAAATTATTTTCCATAAATAAGCGGCTAAATCGGTTGTACAACCCAGGTTAGTCATCATTCGAGACCAATGAGTACAGTTCAGTAATCCTACAAAAAACTTAATAAAATATAAATAAATTTATTTTTCCTAAAAATAGGGGACTAAGTCGGTTGTACAAGCAGGGTTAGTCAGCGTTCTAGAACTAATGGTACATGCAGTTCGGGAGTTCTAGAAT
This sequence comes from Oxytropis ochrocephala, assembly GCA_020916435.1. Taxonomy (NCBI): domain Eukaryota; kingdom Viridiplantae; phylum Streptophyta; class Magnoliopsida; order Fabales; family Fabaceae; genus Oxytropis; species Oxytropis ochrocephala. Next base: position 126,794,020 of record CM037088.1, read on the forward strand.
ACTATTCTAAAAGCAGACCCACCTCACACTAAACCAATTTCTTTCAAAAAAACTCAAAAATCATTTTCAAAAAGTAGGGGACTAAGTCGGTTGTACAATCGGGTTAGTCGGCGCCACTAGGAATCGATGGTATGCATGCAGTTCAAGGAATCTAGGACCCTACACTAAAAACACCAACCAACAAACCTTTTTGGGGAAGAACTACGTGGCTTTGATTCCTCCATTGCATGCGGAAGTGCGTGAGAGCAAGATTCAACCATTGTCGAAGCACTAAAAAAACAAAAACCTAAATAAGTCTTTTTTTACAAGTAAAAGGGTAATTATTAAATAAATCTTAAATTAATTAGACAATAGGATGTCGTGGGGTGCTAATACCTTCCCCACATATGACGACTCGAACCCTAACAATGCCTCGTCCTAAAACTTAAAGGGATTTTCGAATTTGCCACTTAAACTAGAATTTGGTGGCGGCTTCCTAAGAACCTTTGAAGAATCCTTTCGGATTTTTAGATCATTCTACAACATGAAATCTGAAAGACATCAATCTGAAATACATCAAATCTGAAAGACATAACACCAACATAAGCAAACAACTAACTAATAAACTAGTGTTTGGTAGTCCTGTTTCGGAAGATAAATGACCTCTTATGGAGTTAAGTATTGTGTCCACGTGTCTGACTCTAAGATTTGCGCCCCATCGGAGCGTTAGCTAGATGTTCCATCATTCTTGCGGACGTCGTCGTCGCTTTGGATCTCCATGGTGAATAATGGGCGGTCCATCATCTCTACCATTGTACTTTTTGAAGCGTATATGCTCCACGTCTTTCGCCCGCGCTCCTGCGGGCGAATCTTCCTCTCGTCCTTTTCCTTTAGTTGGGCGAAGGTGATGTCACTACTAAATCTGTAGAAGACATGGTTAGGACAACGAAACCTGACACCATGTTAAATCGGTAGTGACAATCCCATGATGATGAAGGGCCGTTAGGAATTTGTCGTTTAGTCTTGGGTTGGGCACGATTGTCATTCCATTTGACTTGGTTGTATCATCGAGAGGAGAGTAGATTTTGGTGAAGAAGCGATTAGGGTTTGGTAAAGAAGGTATGAGGATGTGAACCCCCTTTTATAATAGGCATGGTGAAATGTCGGTAGTTGATTTCATTTTTAGATTACAAATCGAGCCAGTTTAAATTCTATCAGTTCGGGCACATTTTCCAAAGGAATGACATCCACTCCTTTATCGACACATTTGGTGATTGTAAGTCGTTGATTAAAGCGTCGGTGGAATCGGAGGCGTCAATATCTGTCGTTGCGCGCACTAGTTCGAACACCCTCATTCGAACATATTCGCATGACCCGTTTGAGCGTATTCGCGTGACCCCATTGAGCAATGAAAAAGCATGAAGGGTGTCTGTCCATATTTAACACACTCTAACGGCCTCGTTCGAACTGTTCGAAGGCGGCGTTCGAGCAGGTGAAAATTAAATGAAAAAATAGGTTTTGCAGTCTTTTTTAGTCTTTCACACCTTATGAGGTGTGTTTGAGTAGGAGGGTGTGGGAAAAGCAAGCGCCCAAATTTTTATTAAAAAAGGGGCCTCAAATTTTTGTCGTTACCTAATATATACAAAAAATGTCGAACATATGCATTAAACTAGTCGCAGCTTGTTTGGTTTGGAGTGATATTTCAATGCTAAGTGGCGTGGGTACAATACCAACCATACTGATATAATTTTATCTTTGCTTTTTGTTCAATGCCCTTTACATTTTCATCACACAAATATGCGGCTATTCTTTTTTTTTTTTTTTACAATACGTGGCTGTCAGTTTTTTTTTTTACAGCAAAATGTGGTTGTTAACCATCCACTGTCATTTACATAGTCAATTCATTTTTCCCACTTAAAAAACGTTTTCAATTTTTGATAGAATAAGGTAATTAAATTTTAATCATGCCTTAACTACCATGCTCTTTCTCTCCCAATGGTTTATCAAGTTGTTGCAATTTGTTTAACTCCAATTTTTAATTGAATAAAAGGTCTTTATTCATTTAATTATTTTACCCAAATTATATTATTTGTTTATTTTTATCAAATTTAAATTATTCATTTAAGCTATTGCATTAGTTTGTGTCTATTATGAAGTCCAACAATATTTTTCATTAAAACCAATATCATAAAGTTCAAATTAGATTGAATCAAATATTAGGAGTTGACATTATTTTATTATATTATGGGGCCTCAAATCGAGTTTCTTTTAGGCCTCTATAGCAGATTAGTGACCCTGCATACACCCAATTCTCATCCCTACCAAATAGCACTAACACAAATTTATAAAGCGCGCTAACATAATCAAAATAAATTAAATAGTACTAACACAAAATACAAATTAAATAGTATTAACACAAATTATCAATTAAATAACATTAACATAATCAAAATAACGATAATAAGAACAAGAACCGTTCAAGGAGAGATAAATTTTTTTAAAATAAAATAAGTGAGAGTGTGGTGTATTAGAGTGATTAAAAACTAGGAATTTTGGTGCAAAATTAGAAACTTGGGTGCAAAAACATTTTTTCTAAGGTATCAGTGCTAATTTTATAATAATTCAGCCTCATTTTTTAACAAAACTACAAAATTGCCATTAATTATAATAATATTCATTTAACACGTGTCACAATCAAAGGATCATTGGTCTTAATTTGGTGGTACATATCACAAGCATAGAGGAAGCTAACTAATACACACAATACATATAGTTGATTAACATTTTTGTCTTGGTTTGACCCTATAGGTTTATAAAATGAAGGATAACTAAAACTAAAATAAACAAGTATCATGATTATTCTTGACCTATATTGGAATTTTTTTTGGACCAAACTTATATTGGAATTTTTTTTGACCAACCTATATTGGAATTATAAATTACTATTAGTTTATTTTTATATAGGCAAAAATACATCAGAAGTCATTTAAGTTATTTATTTGTAACAAGTTGGTCCTTTATGTTTTTTTCGCAATAACTTAGTCCTTTAAGTTAGATAACGTGTACACTGTTAACAGTGGCGGATCTTCACCAAAAAATTAGAGGGGGCCAAAATAGTAACAAATATATAAATAAAAATTAACTATGTATTGTAATAGTTTGTTTGGTTTAGTGGTCAAAGTTATCTATGTCAATTTTAATGTCATGAGTTCAAATCTTGCTTTATGCAATTTTTATATTAATTTTTGAAAAAAATATCTGAATAAGCTACTGAAAAGATATCACGGTCGGCACAAGAATTGAGCTAGGGGACACTAAATCTGTAAATAATGCTCTTAACTTCTCATTCTTAATACTTTTATTGTTTAGTCATATTTGGTTCTATATATTCCAATATTGAGTATATTTATATATTAACTTTATGGGGCCAGGAAGTGCTGTAGCATGCGACTCCCACTAAGATCCATCTCATTGTTAATCCTTTTTAATTTTCCTTTACAAAAAAGCTCACATGGCACTAACGGTCTTGTGAGTCGTTAACGGTGTTGGCATGTCAAGTCAAAGTAGATTTTTAAATTAATAATTATATTTTTAATTAGGTTCTTATTAAAAATAAAAATAAAAACCCCAATTGAGATGAATATCCTCGTCTTAAAACCCAGTAACCAAAACTAAACCCATAATAATTTAAATTCATCCCAAATCTATATCCCAATTTCTGTTTGTTCAATTGGAAACCACCATTTTCTCTTCAAAAACGAACGCAGTTGGACAAGCATATATTCACATATTAATTCTCAACTGATGATTCAGTGACATGCATTAATTAGTTGGATTGGAATATTGTTGAGGTAGAGAAGGTTGGGGTTTCAATTGAAATTATAAGAAGAAGGTTTTTCGTTGGATTAGATTGAAGGGTGGTGGTGTTGTGTTGGGTTATGAAGCCAAATTCTGTGGTATACTGGTATTGTGTTTTTCTTTAATCAATTTTTTTGTTAAGGTGTAGAGAGATATATTATCACTCACGAGCATCCCCACCGATTGATTGATTGTGAATTTATGATTTAAAATTAAAATCCCCAAATTAAAAAGTAATATGAGCGATGAAGTATCGGAGAAACAATATTGGGTCTATGATATACGCAATGCATCGTTTATGATATCTGCAATGAAATATGGACACGTCAACACCGTTTATGCCACTTGGGCTTTTTGTAACGGAATAATTAAAAAGGACTAACGATTATACTGCGTTTATATAACTTAAAGGACTAAGTTGTTACATAAAAACATAAAGGACCAAAACATTCTGAATAAATAAGCTTAAGGGCATACGGTGTATTTTTGCCGATATATGATTTCATTATTCACTTTTTAAATGTGCAACATCGATAAGTGTTTTATATTACGAAATGAAGAAAGGTAAATAGTCATTTTGGTCCGTGTAACTCGCTGTCAATTTGGTCCCTGAATCAAGCAAAAATGCAAAATGGTCCCTGAAAGTGTAATCCGTCCGTCACGTTAGTCCCTCCCGTCAATGTGTGTTGTTAACTCTGTTAATCCACCCGTTACTGTCAATTTAGTCCCTGAAAGATGTAACTTACTGTCAGTTTGGCAGGAAAGCCTCACTTTTTAGATTTGCTTTTAATCATCTCTACTTTGGGGTTGTGTTACGTAATATATTATATGCATGTTTATTATTTTTAGGAGTATATATCCAGTGAACTATCTTAACATATGAGCTGTTATTAAGTGATCATTGTTTGCTTACTCACATTTTCAAAAGTAGTTCATAGAATCCTTTCCTTCCTTCCTTCCTTCCTCAAAAAATATATGCACCAATTTGTTGTTCACATTCTATATCCAGTAACCTAGATTTTGTGCATTTGTTGATTGTTATTATCCTGCTATTTTTGTACATATGGCCTCACTAGCTAGTTGTTTGATTTGTTAGTTTTTTAGACTAACATGCTGCATTGGATTGGTCGCTAGCTAGCTATTTTTCTATGTTAGTAGTTCTAATCTTTTTGTTCATTTAGGTTTGGTTTGGTCTGATTAGCAGGGATGTTGAAGATCATATTGCATGGCTTCTTCAACATGGGCACTGTGATCAAAGTCCCGAGCATATTTCAATTTATTCTGTCTTGCTTGCAATTTGTTCTAAATAAAACTTTTTTTTTCATAAGGTTCTTTCTTTTTACTTACAATACTTAAACCACTTGGTCAATGATTGTTATTTAAGCACTAGACCATGCACCCGTGCTCTGCACGGGCTTCTAGTTGCAACATAAATTGTCATACAATTAGTCATGTTGTAAATTAGATATTATAGATTATAGAATATGATTATATTAGTTATAAATATTAACCCAGATGTGAAGGGAGGATACTAAAGTAAAAATGAAGGTGCAATTAGATTGGTCTAAATTAAAGACCCAAAGCAAACGGCCCAAAGTCTTTTCACAAAAAAACACAAGAAAATGCCATTAACTGAAAACTAAGGAGTTTGACCAAAAAAAAGAAAAAAACTAAGGAGTGAGGCGCCTGATGCAACTCCAAAGGGGTGTGCTTAGTTACAGGTTTTTTTTCATAAAGAAATTTGAACCCATTAAATGGATAGCAAAAACAAATAAGGTTTTTTTGTACACTTACCCTCTTCAATTATCTTGCATAATAGTGAAATCACAAAATACAGCCCAACATAACGTATTTTTTTCAATGATTGAACATATATGTTGGTTTCAATTATACCCCCAAAGCGTATTTTTTCAATTATACCCCCACATATATGTTCAATGATTGAACATATATCGACTTCTAACATTTTGGTCATCGTATATATGTTTATGGGCGTATATACGATCGTGGGGAGTATCGTATATACGTGTTGTGGGTGTATATCTGACCTGTATATTCTGGGGTTGTATATCACCCAACAACAATATATATATCTGATTATATTTATGGAACCATTGTGTTTTATTTAAATTTTTTAAAAAAAGTTACAAAAAGACTACTAAAAATCCGTTAAAGAGTCAAAACTCATCAAAAAATTATAAAAACACCACTAAAAATCTAACAAAACCAACATAAGGATATGCAAATTTTTTAGATTTTTGGAGACTATGAAAAATTAAAAAATTAATAAAAATAGTAAGCGATTTAAATGGTGTGGTTTCATTACAATCGGAGCGGAGTTGCTTTCAGCAGATTTTGGATCTCTTCTACCTTTACTGTTGCCTCATATGCGCTTCATAACCGATCACGAGTGCGCTTCATGGTTGGATCCTATATACCTGTCGTTTTGCCCTCGGCGGTTTGTATATACATTTGGTGGAACCTCTTGAAAAAAAATTCATACCGATTTAAATTACATTGTCACGTGTTAATGAACTACACACTAAACCTATTTTTAGGCCTAAATTATTCATCTCTAATTTATCTTTATTAAAAAAATATAATTTTAATTTTTAAAATAATTTAATTAATTTTATTTGACTAAAAAAATTTATAATAGAAATCGTATATACCATTTGGGGGTGTATATACGACCCACAGATTCAACCATCTTATATACACCCCCAAATGGTATATACAATGCGTATATAGAATTGGAGGGGGTTTATATACGACCCCCATATTATTATTTTTTTGGAGTTGTAGAATTTTTTGGAATTTTTAGATTTGTTAAGGGTATTTTGGTCTTTTAGCGAGGGCTCGTGGGGTATGGGGAAGGCTGGTGGGGTATGAAAAAACAAACCAACAAATAAAAGTAAAGAAAAAAGCCCAAAGCCTAGAAACTTCTAAAAATATATGTCTCAAAATTAAAGCTAGCACTAAATTAAACACCCACACATTCATTCACGTGAGAGAGCGTGGGGCTGCTTTGGAAAAAAAAAAAAGGAAAGAAAGAGAAAGGATGAGAGAGAGAGAGTCAGTCAGAAAGAGGCCGAAAAGATTAGAGGTGGTGCGAAGGAGAGAGGAATGGAGTGGAAAAAGAGTGGGATTGCGACTTTGGTGGTGGTTTGTGGCGGAGAGAAAGCAGGTGGGAGTGAGGGTGGTCTTGTGGTGGCTCACTCTTCTCTTATGGAGCTGCTCTTACACTATTTTTCTTCTTCCCTCTTGTACTTTCTTTCTTTGTTCATGATTTATTTGTGAAATGCAAATTAAGATGTTGATATTTGTTTTAGTGGTGGAGGAAAAACCAGTAATGGGTGAAGAGGATGGCCAAATAAAGAAAGGACAATATATAAATGGGACCTCCATTTTTGTTGTTGTACTACTAAGGTAGAAAGTAAGATAGATACTATATTGAGTGGAATGCATTAAATGATGTTTTTGTGTATGTATGAAATAAATGATGTGATTAAAGGAAGGATGGTAATATGGTTTGGTGACATACAAGAGCGATTGTAATTTTTACCGTCTCTCATGAAAAGCGATGTTGCCTTTTTAGTTGCCAACATATAAAGCTTACTTTTTAGTGTTCCATACCATGCACTCATGAAAGCCTTCCAGCATTGTATATTGGCCCAAATATTATGGCTATTCTCATGCCTTAGTTTTGGTAAAGTAGAAGTTGCCTTATAATGTGGCGATGTGGCGATTTTGTTTCTACATAAGTGCTAGATTGACTCTAGAGTACTTGGTGGATTTTCAAGCGATCTTTCATTTCAAAGCTACTACGGCTTACGTGATGACAACTTTGCATCTACATTTTCTTTTGATGTACCACCACGATATAATGATCTTATAATCGGTTTCTCCTACATCCAATCTTGCATTCACCTTACTGCCCAACGCGTCATTATAGTGCGCGATGATTGTCTCTCAAGCACCCGCACAACACCACGCAACTTCCCTCCTTTGCATCCACGAGGATATAATGAGAGTTGGCAGAATCCACCTTCCACTTCCCGCACTTCTTGTTGGAGCTTTGTTGTCTCCACCTCGAAAACTTAGAATATACAATTGTCAAATGAATTGAAATTCATAGCTAGGAAGGATTAGAGACCATGCATTGTCTATTTGTGTTCTGTCATATATGTAGATTATCATGCTACTATATGCATATTTTATAAATTAAATAAAAGCTAGGCAGATAAATAGAACCACAAAGAAAAGGTTCGACTAAGAATTTAGACTTGTGATACGTATCCATTAATTTTTCAACACCTTATTCATTGTCTTTGATGCAAATAAAAAATAATTAACCCACAAGCATTTCATTTTTAAATTTTATACAATTAACGTACATCTATAAGATGCAAGATTTCAAAATGGGTGAAAACAACATGGTGATTCACTAAACAAAATCATTTACACTTCTCGGAGTTTAGTAGAGAACACAATTTGTGAAAGCAGAAACTTCACAAAAATGAATCTTATTCTATGAGCAAAGTAACAACGTATGATATAACATCCCCAAAAGAAAGCAAAAAAGAAAAAAGCAGGACTAAAAGTTCATCTCACTTATGAGCTGCAGAAAACTATAAAAAAGAGAGTGAAATACATTAGAGAAGCTACAAATTACGTAAAGAATTAATGAGATAAATGTAAAACACATCCCTATGAGGTATGAGTGTTGTATCAATATATAGTCCTATAGAATTAGATTGGCATTAATATAATAAAGAAGGATACATCATCTTGAGCGATTCAATAAGGTGCATTTCATTTTCAGATGTAAATATCATTAATATTGAATCAAATGCTCTTAAGTTTAAAAGATGCAGGTGTATTCATGACAAAAGTTTGCATGTAAAGTACATAGATAAAGTAATATAGTTGTCCACTATACATTTTATATCGACAAAAGAAATCTATAACGTTTCTTATGAGCAAGAAAGTCACACACCTATTCAAGTCTCCACACAAATTCGAAACAACAAATCTATCATTCAATGAGAGTGTAGAAAAGGAATAATCAAACATGATGCACTTAACCCACTTTGAGAAAGAATAAATTCAATAATATTGTTAGATGAACATATAGGATAAGAAAGGAAAAGGAAAAACATTTTAAAAAAGCACCAAATAGATGCGGATTTACCCATCAATAGGGAATGGACACAAAGACTAAGCTTGTACTTACTACACTACATTTTGCCAATGTATGTATATAGACTAGAAAAGACTTCCTTACAAAAGCCTATATAGTGGAAATTGTGAAAAAGACTTAAGGTCTTTGCACTTCAATTTGCCGGTGTAAATAGGTGCAATTGGTCACATTTCTATTGAAAAAACACTCACAGAACACTCCTCCTACCACTCCTTCTACTGACCAAAGGAAATTTACTGCAAAAAACATGAAGTACACATTCTTTGGAAGCAACATATTTGAGAAAGTATGAACCAATTTTAAAATAAACATGACTACGATTCAAAAAAGTATAACATGTTACTAAATATATTCGAGAAAATTAGAGTTTTAACATATGACTTTGAATAGAGGAAAAAGGAAAAAATCAATAACTAATTTAAATAAATAATAAATAAATAAGGAAAATCATCTACCTTTAGAATCAATCCTCCAAGCCACATAATCTCCATCTTTCTTCTTATCAAATACCAATAGAAGCAAATGGCAAATAACATATAAGCGGGATTAACTAAAAAGCAAAGTTCATCACCAAAAATAGAAAGAAAAAGATGTGAAGAGGAGAAAACCAATCATGGATGAGAAAACCGATATTGTTGTTGTTGTTAAAGAATAAAGATTTGATCGGTGAAACGACTTCTCTAGTGGGAGAGAATTGCATTCATGCTTTTGTGGAGTTGAAGAAGCAGAGAGATTGACAAACATGAGAGGAGATAGATCACGATTTGAGTCTTGAAAATTTGAAGTCGAAATAACCTTCATATGATGTTCATTCTTTCCTTCTTCATTTTTTTAGAGCTTCTTTCACCTCTTCATCGCATAAGACCCTTTTATGTTTTAGTTCTTCCATCCTACACCAAAAATATCTAACCGGACCAACTAAGAAATCAAATGATACGTGTGACTACGAAAACATAGAAGAAAATCAATTGAAATGAGTTTTGTGGAAATGACTTTTGGGAAAACAAATCAAAGAGTAACAACATATCAATATTGCTACATCAAGTTCTAAGTCGGAAAAACATACGTCACGACAAAGCGAGGCAATTTAAGCAAACCCCATATCGGTATTGCTACATCCAAGTTCTAAGTCATCCACGGTTATTACAAAAGGAGGTCTACGTGCCAAGAAAAGGAGAGGATAAGATCAGTTAGGGAGCAAAGAGGAGGTAAGCCATTAGAATAGAGGATAAGATCAGTTAGGGGAGCATACAAGAAAAACACGATTATAGAGGAGCAACGCTCGCGTCGGATCATCGTAGCGATCTGCGCATTCGCACTCCATCGCCACCGCGGTGGGTGTCGTCCACTTGCTCCAGCCTCTCTGTAGATACCTTAATGCTCCCACGGCATGTTGCAACCGTCGTGATCGTCCGGTCGTCGTCATGACTCCATCTTATTTTACGATTTGATTTTAACTACTGCTCTTATTTCCCTTTTTGGTTTAGGGGTTCTTCTTCTCTGTTTTAGCGTGTATAAAAAAATTGAAACCAATCTACAAAATTACGGATAGAGGAGGAGGGAGGTTGGAGGATGCGATCGATAAAGAGAAGAATGAGGAGGAATTTGGGAGAAGGAGGAGGAGGAAAGCGAGAAGGTGATGAAGGGAGAAGAAGAGAGGAGTTAACGAGGTTGGAGTCTTAGAGAGGATGGAGCGATTTTGAGAAGAAAAAGAAGAAGAAGAAGAAGAAAGAAAGGATGTGGGAGGAGGAAGGTTGAAATGGATGAGCAGAGAAGGAAAGAGAAAGAAGGAAGCGTATGAGAGATAAGGGAGGCGATGAGAAAGCGGGGCGTATGAGAGAGAAGAGATGAAGATGTTTAGGGTTATCTAATTGCATTTGAGATTGGCCTTATTTACGGAATTGACATCGTAAAGCAAATGACATTTAAGTGATACTCACCATGCACTCTTGACAACATTGATGCATTGTAACATGGCCCAAATTTTGCCTCGTTTCCACTTCTCAGATTCACGGTAAAGTAGATGTTGTCTTATAATGGGGCGATATGGTATATAGAATCTTTTTTCATTCTTGTATTTAATGGTTATTTATGCATATGATTATTTAATGGTGTAAATGAATTCAATGTTCATTTTATATATGGATTCCGATAAAATGTAAATATTAGAGCAAGTACTCTTTTGGCATGGTGAAGGAATGTGTTATTTGTACTTTTGATGGCAATAGTAAATGGTTGTTGAATTGGTAGAGTATTGGTGTGAATTAAAGTCATTTCAGTGGCCATTAAAAATGCCGGCATAAAACTAATTCCCTCTAACAGTTAACCATCTTTACCGGCAATAATTGGGGCCTTTACCAGCAATCATAATAATTGCTGTTAAAGTTTTAAATCTACCAGCAATTTGCTTGGTAAATTTTTAGTGGCTATTTTTATTGCCGCTAAAACTACTATTTGTTGTAGTGAATGTGCTTTAATGGGTTCTTACATGACATAAGTCTTGCAAAGTGCAAACATAAGTTACATGCAAAATTCAAATTCAAATGTGATTAGTATGGGTTTTAGTCAAGTAACAATTTTATACAATGATTCATCGAGACATAGTGTCAATTTTGGAACACCACCAAGTTCCTAACATCAAGTATGTTTATGTTGCGTCAAAAAAAAGTATGTTTATGTAGTGTCAATTTTGAGATTGCCGACAAAGAGACAGTCTCCACAAAATAGTTCACTTACAAACTCATTACTTTGGCATGGGGATTGTACTCCACTCTTATTCTTACTCCGAGACATGATTTCTATTTTGTATGTAATTTGATATGCGATTTGTAGATCAGGGACATTAGCTCTCATCTCAAATTGTAGATCTGGAAACAGTTGATACCCATTACGCGATTTCGACAACCCCATCAGCTTCTGCTCTATCATTGTGGCCATGACATTCTAGCACTTGCTCTGGTCACCGAAATTGATTTGAAGATGATTCCTTTTCCTTTTAATAAAAGATTAATTATTAAATAAAATTCAGGAGAAGCGCCATGTCATATCACTTTTATTATAGGCCACCTCAGCCACCAGTTAGCCACATAAGTGTTTTTAACAAAGTTAAGCGGAATGTCAAAAGGGATAACAATCTGATGATTTTAAAAGTTCATGGGCCTATTAGTATGCAAATAAAGCATAAAGGGATCATTGAATTCTGAGTTAAGGAACTTGAGATAGTATTTTGCCTTTTTAAAATACTAGAATTAAAAACACAAATTTTGTAAAGATTATAAACATATTTTTAACACTAAAAAATCTTTAAATTTGGTTTCATTTCATTTATAAAATTATTATTATATGTTACAGTAAGTACTAGTTGATCAACACGTGTCAAGATGTACGGTCCAAATTGATCAAAACCCACACAGCCTGGTCACCCTATCATCATGATAAAGTAATGCAGTGGTTGAGTGATTGGTTGTCTTTATCGAGCGGTCAAAGTGCCATTGCGTTGCGTTGTGACTAGGATTGCGAACCAGTTTCGTCCCCCTTTCATCGACTTGGTCCTTTATCTCAATTACTTCATTCATAGTATTTGAATTTTCTTTCTTTTTCTGTCTTACTCTCACTTTCCTTGAAACTCAACTCAACTCAACTCAACTCAACATACCATTTTCCTTCGTTCGTTTCCATCCAAGGCATACATACTTGTTTGCACTTTCCTGAGTACACCATAACCACAATCAATTCTTTCTTTCTCCATCGTGATTCTTATTCTTTGAATTGAAGATAAAAAGAAAGAGATAATGAACTCGGAAACGTGCTACTTTGCTGTTCCTATAAAGATTCCATGCAACTTTTTCGTTTTGTTCATCATGCTTATCTATTGTAGTTGTGAGAACTACACGAAAGACGCGCTTAAATGTCTCAATTGATTATTCTATCTTCATTTCGCGTTAGCGAAGTTTTCCTATTCGGAGTATGTTAATTTATTTGCTTCTGTTGGAATTGGAATTCTCCTTATAAGCTGTGTTGGTTTCTTCTTGTCCTCTTTCTTCTAGGTAACTTATTTCTCCTTTTTTTTGTTGCTGAAATTGTAGTTACTTTTCTTCTATTTCATTTTTAGGTTTCCAATTTACTTTTCATATAATGTCAAGGAGCTTGTTCATGTGTTTCAATTGAATCATCTTGTGCATATGCCACTTAATCTTAGTAGGGAATTGTATGCTTACTTTCATGTTATCTATGAATTTAGCAGCCCATGGCCCCACTATTTAGTATGCATGTGGGAACCATAAATTAACATGAGCTTGATATTTCACATGCATTAACTGGCTTAATATTGTTTCCCTTTCTAATTTGCAGCAAAAGACACTACCCTTAATGAGAACTGATGGTTGTGAACTGGTGGAGACATTACCGGATCCCTGCTCTTTTAAGGTGCGTGAAATAATTGAATTCAATTGTTTTGTGGAGATGTATGTGACCTCTGTAGCACCAACACTTCCGGTTCAAGACATGTCTGGTGTCTGACACGTATTGTGTCGGCAGCATTGCACCGGCTTTTTTAATTACTGTATTTTTCAAATTAAAACTGGTGTTTGCGTGTCCGTGTGCTTCATAGATTGTGACATTGTACTTTCCATACATATTATATCCATTGGACTGATTCAATTATGATATAAGCATTTAGAAGCACATTACTCAAGGTTGTTCTTTCCAAATTAATTGCCTGTTTTTCCTGGTATTTTTTTGACCTAGAAGAAAAAACAGTTGACTTTGTGGCTTGGCTTTTCCTTTTAGGATATGAGGGTATTACTTGGTTATTGGAGCTAAGTAATTGATTGATTGTTATTCATGTTAAAAGGTACATAGTAGAATGTGTACAGAACTCAAGAAGTTAGTTAATAGAGTCTCCAGGATATTTCCAAGCATAGAGGCAGCACGCCCTCCGTCCTCATCAGGAATACAGTCTCTATGTTTGCTTACAAGTGCAATTGATAAAGCCAAACAACTTCTCAAACATTGCTCTGAATCTAGTAAACTCTACCTGGTATGTAGTTCTTAATTTCAGTTGGACAAAGCTATATGACTTTTTGTTATCTGCATCAGTAATATCTCAAAGAATTCAGGAATGCAACTGCCTTTTCTTTTTCAAGGAAGTTCAAGATTTTTTAAAACAGATTAACTTATGTCATTCTATCATAATAAATCCATTCAAAGATTGGGATGTAGGATGTTGCATACTAATTAATAGGTTATAATATTACTTTCAGGCAATGACAGGGGAGTCAATACTCTCAAAATGTCAAAAGGCAACAAAATCGTTAGAGAAAAGCTTGGTCCGCATTCAGGATATGGTTCCTGTTATGTTGGCTGCAGAGGTTAGTTAAGTTACTGCCATCTTTCTTTTTCTACTCATAAAACACATCCGTGATTGAAAATTATTAATAGTCCACATAATGCTGAAGTATTTGTTTTCTAGTTCAGTAACATTGATGGCTACACATGGTCTAAATTGGATTTATTACTTGGTTCGATATATATATCCATTTGGAGATTCGTTTTAATGCTTTAGTTGGCTTTGCGATGTCTGTTGCAGATTTCTCGAATAATTGATGATCTTAGGTTTGTGACCTTTGTCCTGGACTCTGCTGAAGAAGAGGCTGGCAGGGTTATGAGAGAATTGCTCCAACAAGGTCCGTCAACCTCAGATGAAGATTCAAGGGAAACTTCTGACATTAAATCTCTTCAGTTTGCAGCGGCAAGACTTAATATTACATCCTCTACGGCCATCTTAATAGAGAAACGATCTATTGCGAAGTTACTAGCAAATGTTGGACCAAAAGAGGAAACAAAAAAGATGATCTTGAAAAATATCTTGTATCTTCTGAAAAAGCATGGAAAGTCAATCATGGGAGAACAAATGGAGGTCTATTCTCACAGTGAAGGACCAGAGGCAACTGAGAACTCTGGTCATGTGACATCACACCCATACGTGAACAGTGGTCAGTATATAACACATGCCAGCGAGTTGGGTAGAGTTACACCCCCTGAGGAATTTACATGCCCGATATCGTTAAGGTTGATGTATGACCCTGTTGTAATTGCTTCAGGACAAACATATGAAAGGATGTGGATACAGAAATGGTTTGATGAGGGTAATGTCTTATGCCCAAAAACTAAAAAGAAGCTTACCCATATGGCATTGACTCCTAATGTTGCTTTAAAGGACTTAATATCAAAGTGGTGTGAAACTAATGGAGTCTCAATTCCTAACCCAAGTAGACAAGTGGAAGATAATCGCTCATGGGAAGATTCCTCCACTTCCGTTAGGAGTTTTGGAAGTTCTATGAATGGTTTGAACTTGCCAATGGATCTTAGTAACATGTCACTTGGATCATTAGATACTAGTTATAACTCAGATTCCTCATATGTTAAGTCCAATCATGGTTTAAATTTGATGTCGATCAAGACTACAGGCAGTTCTCGTAGGCATCAATCTCATGCACAGTTTCAGGGCACACTATCTAAACTTAATGATCATCAATGGGATTCTCAATGCCTAGTCATTGAAGATATGAAAATAGATTTCAACCGCAATTACCGAGCTTTTTGCTCCGAGTCATCAGAGAATTTCATTGACCCACTTGTGAGATTTCTGAGCTCTGCATATGATAAGCATGACACAAAAGCTCTGAGAGGCGGAACTCAGTTATTGTTGGAATTTATGAAGTATTGCAGGTAATAATTTCCCCCCATCATAATTTAGTTCTTGGTTCATTGCTTAGGTAATTTTGTTAGCTTGGTTTCCATGTAATTTAAATTGTTTGCAAGATGTGACAAAGCAGGTTAATAACTATCCTTTTAAAAGAATATTCACTTGGATTAGAACAACAAGGAAAGCTTGTGGTGTTAAATTATTTTTCAATGTTCAAAACTCATCCTGGGTCTTTGGCAGATAAATTAAACTGATAGTTTCTGCTAATTTCAATACAAGGAAAAAAAGAGTACCTTTCGAATTTCAAGATGCTGGTTGTGAATTTCTTTTTGATGTTCAAATGACTTCTTTATGGTTTTCATGCAGAAAAAGTTCGACAAATTTAAGTGAAGATACATGCAATATGTTGGCAAGGCTTCTGGAGTCAGAAGTGGTTGAAGAAGTTCTTGCAATTCTAGAACTGTCAGGGAATTGGTCTGATAAAGCTAGTAGTGCAGCTTCCAGTGCACTAACTTCTCTTTCGAAGATCCTCGATTCTGGTAACAAAGAGTACCAACAAAAAGCTATTAGAGTAATGTTGAATTTTTCATCAAATGCTGATATTTGTTCTAGCATAGTATCCCTTGGGTTGGTCCCGAAATTGCTGCCATTTTTCAAAGACAAGTCCCTTTTGAGAGACTGTATAAGTATATTGAAAAACCTTTGTGATTTTGAAGATGGAAGGGTGTCTGTTACTGAAACTAAAGGATGCATGTCTTGTGTTGTTAAAATACTTAATACTGGCAGTGATGAGGAAAAAGAACCAGCACTGGCTATTGTTCTCTCTTTGTGCTCTCAACGCTTGGAGTACTGTCACTTGGTTATGGATAAAGGCATTATACCATGTCTTGTTAATATCTCTAATATGGGAAATGATAACACAAAGCCATATGCGTTGGAACTGCTCCGGCTTTTGAGGGATGTTGAGAGTGAATGTTTCTTTGAGACGAATCTTGACACCTCTCGTGATTCTAGTAATCACTTTGAAGAAAAGAAATCATCGAAGAAGTCCACGTTTTTTAAGAAACTATCATTGTTCTCAAAATCTAGTTCAGTTTCATCAAAAAGCAAAAGATGAACCTGAATCCCCTTTGTGCTTGATAAGAGACATTTTGGTTTGTTGGATATATATATGACTTTTAGATAGTCTTAGTCTTTCTGGTTGGATATAAGGTTATGTCTGTGATGCACTTGGTCTCATCTGGCAGCCTTTATTGGATCCAAGATATTCGTTCACAAATGGGTCTGCTGCATATTTTGTACAGTAACTGCAGGTTGTAGAAACACCCTCTTATCTTAGTTGGTATAGGCACTAAGCTGTTTTTCCCATTGGTCTATAAATGTTAACATAGTTTGAGCACTGATTTTAAGATAGATATTTTGAAGTGTCTATGCTATGCATATACAGATACTAGTTGTAGACACGTGCAATGCAGTAAGATTCATCGTTCATGAGTTTAAATTGATACAAAATCAAGAATCATTATTTCTGCATCAAGAAAAAAAAATCATGATTTCTCCTTATTGAAAAATGCAATAACAATAGGAAAAATATACTGTAAAACACTATATGATCATGATCTTTTCACATTTGTACGTGAACTGCTCTATAACATTGGGTTTCACTTGTATTTCTCTATCTTAATCATTGGATATAGGAAGAGACTTAAATATAGAAAGACAATTTGATCAAAAAATATAGAAAGACAATTAATGAGTGAGTGGGATAGTAAGAGATAAAAATATATGAGAAATCTTTTTGGTAGCAAAGTGGTTTCTTGGTTCTTAAACTTTATCCTTAATCGATTATTATGCAAAGGGATTCTCTTTGGCTTATGCAAAGGGATTTCGGAGAGTGGAGCTTAGAATGGACTCTAAGATCATTGTTTGTTTTCAAAGGAATGATGGTGGTAGCATGGTGGGCCAGAAACTGTTTCAGCGCATTAGGTAACTTTTGGGCCTAGATTGGGAAGTGAGAATTTGCCATATCTATCATGAAACATGGTTGCGGATGGGCTTGCAAACTTGACATATGAGCATCAAGGGGACACTATTTATTATGACACTCCTCCCCCTAGCATTGTTAGTTTGTTACTTGCTGATTTGATGGGAGTTCCTACTCTCGACTTGATTCCCGTGTAATTTGTTTTTTAGGCTTTTGCCCGTTTAATCTGAAAACAAAACAAAATAAGGGATCATATCTATCTATTACTTCTGTAAGAAAAGTAACTATAATGACACATATCACTTTCTCATAATATGTTTTCTTTTGAAAATAATTTTATTCTATTTCTATTACTAAATGAGAACACAACTCTTCCACCAGATTATTATTATTATTATTATTATTATTATTATTATTATTATTATTATTATTATTATTATTATTATTATTATTATTAACTACAGACAAATCAGCTACACTTTCTATTATTCTTTAACCTTTATTCTATATAATAAAATCAATTAGACTTATTCCAAATGTCAACCATAGATGACCTCATTTTCCCACCTAAAACAAAACACAGCTCTACCACCAGTGTTTTTATTCCAATAACACTACTGACGATTACAGTGCGATGCGAGAGAGGTGATTAATAGGCCTCTGAGATGTAGTTTGAAAAAACATCAACATTTTATAAGGGGATATAAAAATCACGCAACACATATATATAAGGCGAAGAAGCAACAATAGCCTTGGTGGGATGAGAAGCAACAATGTCGATCCAAAAATATAGAGTGGGGGGTATATTGGTAAGCGATGGGGTACAAAATGAGGGTACATTTTGATAATAAAAAAAAGTGTTGGACAAATAAAAAATTTGTTAGGGGTATGTCGGTCCAAAAATATAGAGTGGGGGTATATTGGTAAATAGTGAGGTACAAAATGAGGGGTATATTGGTAAATGGTGGGGTACAAAATATAGAGTGGGAGTATGTCGGTCCAAAAATATAGAGTGAGGGTATATTGGTAAACAGTGGGGTACAAATGAGGGGTATATATTGGTAAATGGTGGGAATAAAATTTTCCCACCAAAAGTGGATAAAAAAAAGTGTTGGACCAAAAAAAAACTTGTCAGTGGTATGTCGGTCCAAAAATATAAAGTGGGGGTATATTGGTAAACAGTGAGGTACAAAAATCACGGGGTATATTGGTAAATGGTGGGGTACAAAATATAGAGTGGGGTATGTCGGTCCAAAAATATAGAGTGGGGGTATATTGGTAAGCAGATGGGGTACAAAATGAAGGGTATATTGGTAAATGGTGGGGCACAAAATATAGAGTGGGGGTATTAAAAAAAAAAAAAAGTACATAAAGGCACTTATAAAAAAAGTTTATAGAGTGGGGTATATTGGTAAAGCAGTGAGGTACAAAATGAGGGTATATTGGTAAATGGTGGAATAAAATTTTCCCACCAAAAGTGGATAAAAAAAAGTGTTGGACCAAAAAAAAAAATTCAAATATAGAGTGGGGTATGTCGGTCCAAAAATATAGAGTGGGGGTATATTGGTAAACAGTGGGGTACAAAATGAGGGGTACATTTTGATAATAATAAAAAAAAGAGTGTTGGAGAAAAAAAATTGTGAGGGGTATGTCGGTCAAAAATATATAGTGGGGATATATTGGTAAGATAGGAGTACAAAATGAGGGGTATATTGGTAAATGGTGGGACACAAAATATAGAGTGGGGGTATGTTGGTCCAAAAATATAGAGTGGGGGTATGTTGGTCTAAAAATATAGATACAAAATGAGGGGTATATTGGTAAATGGTGGTGTACAAAATATAGAGTGGGGGTATGTCGGTCCAAAAATATAGAGTGGGGGTATATTGGTAAACAATAGAGTCTGAAAAATGAGGGTATATTGGTAAATGGTGGAAGTATGAAAAATATAGAGTGAGGGTATAAAAAAATACATAAAGACATTTATAAAAAAAAAAAAAAATCCCCAAATGGGAGAATATGCGACCTTCTATTAATAAAGAAGGATTGTTGTTTTTATTCATTATTTGTTTTTTATAGATACAAGCTAAGTATAAATTTTAAATATCTGAGAGAACATTACATGCTATTGAAATATTTATTTTTATATCGATGGGAAACATTACACTTTCGTCAAATATATATATATATATATATATATATATATATATATATATATATATATATATATATATATATATATATATATATATATATATATATATGGATGCGCGTACATATGTGCGATCTGCGGGGCGTAGTTATAAGGAGTTACGAAAAAATGTTAAAATTATGTATTGCAAAGTTAGTGGTTGATCTGAATTGAAAATTTACAACCAAACATAGGATGAAATTTTTATGTTAACAGGGTTGTGTTTATATATGATATATTTGCGAAGATACGTCTGCCGATGCGGAGTCTGCAGATGGTGTAAGCATGAAGCGAAATTGATAGATTGCTTGTTAGCACTAATTTATTGATCAGTGGAAAATCTCGGTCACGATGGATAGGTGATCGGGATATCTCGGACCATTGCCTGTGTGGACTATCTCATCATCTGTGGGAAATTGGGGACCCAAGCCATTTAAATTCAACAATTGTTGGCTTGAACATGATCAATTCATGAAACTTGTGGAGGAAGTTTGGAATTCGTCTGGTGTTGTTGGCAATGGAGCATTTGTTGTAAAGGAGACATTGAAGTTGTTGAAAAGTAAATTGAAGATATGGAATAAGGAGATCTTTGGAATGATGGACTTAAATATAGATAAAATTGTGAAGGAAATTAGCATAATTGAAGAAGGGGCATCAGATGGTGTCATGATTGATGTGGATAAATAAAAAGCTTTGAATGGTGAATTTTGGCAGAAGCTCAAAAGTAAGGAAAGTCTATTGGCGCAAAAATCTAGAGCCAAATGGGTTGCCGAAGGGGATGCAAATACCCGTTTCTTTCATCAATGCATCAAAAACAACATTAGGAGAAATCAAATTGTTAAAATCAAGAGAAATGAGGTGTGGTTAGAAGGCCCTGTAGAGATAAAGGCGTGGGCTAAGAAATTCTTTGAGCAGAAATTTGTTGAAGAGAAATTTGATAGACCGGTGCTTGATGGTATTCATTTTAGAAAGATCTCGGAGGAGGATAACTTGATCTTAACAGCCCCATTTTCGGCCGAGGAAGTCAAAGAGATTGTGTGGGAGTGTGATGGCAACAAGATCTTCGGTCCAGACGGTTTCAATCTTAATTTTTTTAAAAGCTGTTGGAATATAGTGGAATCGAATGTAATGGAGTTCATCAACGACTTCTATATAGATGCAACCATTCCAAAGGCTATTTGTGCTTCTTTTTTAGCACTTATTCTAAAGAAGACAAACCTGCAGGAATTTAATGAGTTCGGGCCTATATCTCTCATTGGTAGTTTATATAAAATCTTGGCTAAGTTGTTGGCAGGGAGACTGAAAAAAGTATTAGGGGGTGTTATTTCGGAGTGTCAGAATGCTTTTCTACCGGGCTGTGATTGATGTTAATGAGATCTTGGACATGGCAAAGAGGAAAAAGATGAAGTGTATGGCTCTGAAGGTTGACTTTGAAAAGGCCTATGACTCAGTGAACTGGGCTTTTCTTGACTACATGATGCTAAGGCTTGGCTTTAATCCCACATGGCGTAGATGGATGTGTGGTTGTTACTCAGCAAGTTCGGTTTCAGTTATGATTAATGGGAGTCTGTCTAGTGAATTCACTACGGGTCGTGGCATCAAACAAGGAGACCCGCTTGCTCCATTTTTATTTCTTATAGTGGCGGAGGATTGGCGGTTTAATGAGAAAGTGGAGGTTGAACATTTGTTTAAAGGGATTTGCGATTATCTGATGAAGTTTTGTATCTCTTCTATAGTTTGCTGACGACACGATGATTTTTTGTGACGGGGATATGAGGAATCTTTGGTGCTTGAAGGCTATTCTACGGAGATTTGAATTATGTTCGGGTTTGAAAATTAATTTCTCTAAAAGTAATGTGATTGGTGTCAATATGGAGGAAAGGGCCGTTCGGTGTGCATCCATGTTCTTGGCTTGTAATATTGGCAGCTGCCCGTTTAAATTTCTAGGTGTGCCGGTCGGTGCTAATCCGAGAAGACTAGCTACATGGGAACCGATGTTGAAAGCAATAAGGTGCTAATTTGATGCTATCCGCTTTGCAGCTTTATCTATTTTCATTTCTGAGGCTCTAAAAAGGTAATCAAGGAGATCATCAAATTGGAGAGGCAATTCTTGTTGAATAAAGTTTAGTTCTCTAGATTGTTGTTTTAGGTGCTGTGTTAGTAGTGAAGCTTGTATTGTAATAATCGGGTCTTATATCAGTTGTCTTAGTGATATACTGATAAGCATATCGATTAGTTGTAAATTATTATATCGATTAAATGCATTACAAGCGATATAACGATAACTCTCTTTGTATTGTGCAGCACCTATATAAGGGTGAATGAATAAAGCAATAAGTGATTTTTCCCTCTTATTCATTCTGTTAAACTCTACAATTGGTATCTAGAGCTTGAACGAGAGGGACCTGTGAGAAATCAAGAATCGAGCTTTACTGCGATGGCGGATAAAGAAGGTAATGGAAATTACATGCATGCTTCAATTCCAAAGTTCGATGGTCACTATGACCATTGGGCAATGCTTATGGAGAATCTTCTCGTTCGAGGAGTATTGAACATCGTTGAAGGAGGAATTCCCAAACTATCGTCTCCGCGACGGCGGAAAATCTGAAGCACGAGGAAGGGAAATTGAGAGATTTGAAAGCTAGAAACTATCTCTTCCAAGCAATTGATCGTGACATCATTGAAACAATTCTTGATAAAGAATCCTCAAAGCGCGATTTGGGATTCTATGAAGCAAAAATTTCGAGGAGCAGCGAAGGTGAAGCGTTCTCAATTGCGGCGCAAAGAGAGGGAATTTGAGCTTCTTGGCATGAAAGATGAAGAAAGCGGTATCTGAATACTTTGGAAGGACCACAGCAATTGTAAATAAGATGAAAGTCTATGGATCGAAGGTTGATCGAGAGAAATTGTTGAGAAAGTCTTGAGATCAATGCACGAAAATTCAATTATGTGGTAGTTTGCTATTGATGAAGGAAATGGCGTAACCACAATGATGTGGATGAACTTCAAGGAAGTCTTCTAGTTCATGAACAAAGAATGCAGCCACACAAAGTAGAAGAGCAAGTCTTGAAGATCGGCGCGCACGGGTAGAGGCGGGGTCGATCTTCTGAAGAGGAGGAAGAGGTAGAGCGGACTATCTTACAAAGATAATCTGCGATTACTCTGAATGCAAGAAATTTGGACATTTCGGCATGAATGTCCAAATAGTGAAGAAAGCTCGATTATCTTGAACTTGATGAAGAGGAAGAGATTCTGGCGATGGTTGCAATTGAATCTGCTCTGGAAAGAATCTGGTTTTTGGATTCAGGTTGTAGTAACCACATGTGTGGTGAAAAAGAATGGTTCTCTAAGCTAGACACTACCTTGGGGAGACGGTGAAGCTTGGTGATGGATCAAGAATAATTGTTGAAGGAAAAGGCGCTGTGAAATTGAAGGTAAATGGTATGATACTTGTAGTAACTGATGTGTACTACATTCCAAGGCTAAAGAACAACTTGATTAGTCTTGGACAACTACAACAAAAGGTGAGTTGTCAATCACCTTGCATCAAGATCAATGCAAGATATATCATCTGAGAGAAAGGCCTCATCATCACTTCAAATATGACTAAGAATAAACTATTCCACAATGGGTGCATGGCTGCACGTATGCGCTTCATGTCTATATCTGACTAAGGAGGATATGTCCTACCTATGGCATCGAAGGTTTGGTCATCTAAACATGAAGAGTTTGAAGGAATTAGCTCGAAAGAAGATGGTTGAAGGTGCGCGGAGATCAATGATGCAAAGCGAGAACATGTGATGAGTGCATGAAAGGGAAGCAACACAGAGTTGAGTTTCCTAAGGCATCAAGTTGGAGAGCTTCAAGCAAATTGGAGTTAATTCATTCTGATATCTGTGGACCAATCAAACCTGAATCAAGTGGAAAGAAAAGGTATGTTCTCACCTTCATTGATGATTTTAGTAGAAAAACATGGGTGTATTTTCTAGGCGAGAAGTCAGTGCCTTAGAATGTTTTAAAAGATTTAAAGCATTAGTTGAAAAGGAATGTGGAAAGAATATTGCTTTGTCTTAGAACCGATAGGGAGGGAATTTACTTCCACTTTGAATTTGATGAGTATTGTTCTAAAAATGGAATTAAAGACAATTAAGCTGCTGCTATAGCCTCAACAAAATGGCATAGCGAGAGAGAAGAATAGGACTTTAATGGAAATGACAAGGAGCTTGCTTCTTTGGCAAGTCTGTACTAAAATTTACGGCTTTGAGCGATAAAGCTGGGTACATGTGTCGATAAGCAGTCCAACTATGATACTAAATGATGTAACTCTGAGGAAATGTGGAGAGATAAGAAACCAAATGTCAGTCACATTAGAGTGTTCGGATGTATAGCAAATGTTCATGTTCCTAGTGTCATGAGAAAGAAGCTTGATGACAAGAGTGAGAAATGTATTTTCTTAGGAGTCAGTAATGAATCAAAGGCTTATAGATTGTATAATCCTATTTCTAAGAAAATTATTGTTAGTAGAGATGTGATTTTTGCTGAAAATGAAATATGGAATTGGAAAAACAATTCTGGCAGTGAAGCAAGCACAAGCAGAATTATTGAACATGAAAATGAAGAGACAACAACAGAAAAGGAAATTGATACTGAACAAGTTGAAGAAACAGAAGGAGACAGAGACACAGCTAGTGTACCCTGGCGAGAAAGATCTGCAGAGCAAGTGAAGAAAACAACGAGCCCACAAAGAGAAAAGAGGCCACGAGGTTGGCTAGATGGATTTCAAACCTCTCTCTTCAGTAAAATCAGTGATGAAAATGATGAACTCATGAATCTGGCTGTAATGAGCTCAATAGAGGATCCAACTACTTATGAGCAAGCTGCTAAACTCGAAGTGTGGAGAAAGGCCATGGATGCTGAGATACAGGCCATAGAAAGGAATAATACATGGAAGCTAACACCTCTACCCAAGGGAGGCAAGAAAATAGTTAGTTAAATGGGTCTATAGAACAAAGGTGAATGAAGCAGGTGAGATAGAAAAATACAAAGCAAGGTTAGTGGCTAAGGGGTACTCTCAAAGGCATGGAATTGATTTTGATGAAGTATTTGCACCGGTGGCAAGGTGGGATACTATAAGGACTGTGTTGGCAGTTGCTGCTTTGAGAAATTGGACTGTATATCAGTTAGATGTGAAGAGTGCATTCTTGTATGGTGACCTCCTAGAAGAAGTCTATGTGGAACAGCCAATGGGATACAAAATCAAAGGAAAAGAGCATGAAGTATACAAACTGCAAAAGGCCTTATATGGATTAAAGCAGCGCTGGGGCGTGAGTGCAACAAAAATTGAATCATATCTTGATGAACAAGGGTTTGTCAAGTGTCCATATGAGCATACATTGTTCCTGAAACATGATTCAAATGGAAGCGCCTAATTACAGTGCAGTATGTGGATGATCTTATTTTTTTGTGGCAGCAACAAAGATATGTTTGAAGAATTCAAATCATCAATGAGAAAGAAATTTGATATGACAGATCTAGGGAGGATGAGATACTTTCTAGGCATTGAAGTTATTCAAAGAGAGAATGGAATCTTCATATGCCAACAGAAATATCTTTGCGAAATTTACGAGAGGTTTGATATGCAGAATTCTAAATCCATGAAAACTCCAATTGTAACAGGAATCAAGCTGTCAAAGAGTGATGAGGGAAAGGCAGTAGATGGTACCACATATAAGCAAATAGTTGGAAGCCTTATGTACCTCACAATGAATGAGACTGACATTGCTTTTCTTTGTGAGCTTCATAAGCGAGTTTATGGAATCACCGGTGAAAAACACCTTATAGCAGCTAAGAGAATAATGAGATATGTGCAAGGAACCTTAGATTATGGTATCCTATATAGAAAGGAAGGAAACACTAGACTTGAAATCTACTCAGACAGTGACTATGCTGGAGATCAAGATGATAGAAGAAGCACTACTGGATATGTTTTTCTGCTGGGAAATGGTGCTGTGTCTTGGTGTTCAAGGAAGCAACCGATTGTTACTTTATCAACAACAGAAGCAGAATTCATAGCAGCAGCAATATGTGTGTGTCAAGGAATTTGGTTGGACAGAATCTTGAACACAATTGGAGCAGAAACTCAAGACAAGCTAGCTGTACTATGTGACAACACATCCACAATTAAACTGTCTAAGAATCCAGTGATGCATGGTCGAAGTAAGCACATTGATGTGCGTTTCCACTTTCTCAGAGATCTAAGCAAGCAAGGAAGAATTGAGCTAGTGCACTGCGCCACACAGAACCAAATAGCAGATGTAATGACCAAGGCCCTGAAGTTTGAAACCTTTGACAAGTTGAGCGGTAGGAATGCGCGAGTGCGAGTTAAACTAATTGCTCTGTGCAAGTTAGTTTAAGGGAGGATGTTGAATAAAGTTTAGTTCTCTAGATTGTTGTTTTAGGTGCTGTGTTAGTAGTGAAGCTTGTATTGTAATAATCGGGTCTTATATCAGTTGTCTTAGTGATATACTGATAAGCATATCAGTTAGTTGTAAGCTGTTATATCAGTTAAGTCTGTTACAACTGATATAACAGTAACTCTCTTTGTATTGTGCAGCACCTATATAAGGGTGAATGAATAAAGCAATAAGTGATTTTTCCCTCTTATTCATTCTGTTAAACTCTACAATTCTTAGGGGAGTGATGAGAAAAAGAAAATGGCTTTGGTAAAATGGAGTATGGTTTGTCTTCCAAAAGCGAAGGGTGGATTGGGAGTTAAAAACTTGGAAGCTTTTAATATTGCATTATTGAGCAAGTGGAGGTGGAAGTGTTTACTAGGAGGCAACAAGCTATGGTGTAAGATTTTGTCTTGTAGGTACGGTGATATTTGTATATGGAAGAATGGAGATTTCTCACAGAATAGATTGCAGAAGTGCATCCATATGGTGGCGAGACATTGTTAATCTTGGGACAGATTTTAATAGGAATCCTCTCTGGTTTGATAACTTAGCAAAGCTGCAGGTTGGAAAGGGAAATAAATCACGTTTCTGGTTAAGCAAATGGTGTGGATAGATTGAATTTTCAATTATTTTCCTTACACTATTCCAAGCATGTGATCAAAAGAATATATTGGTGGCTGAGTTGGGTGACTGGACTTGCATGATTTTTGTGTGGCTGATGCAGAAGAGGCAGCAGCGCTAATTGCTATTCTGCAGGATTCTATTTTATCAAACAACACTGATGATAAGTGGTTGTGGGTTTATGAGAATAATAAAATGTTCTCTGTTAAATCATGGTATTTATGCAGGTACAAACAACACGTTAGGCAGGGAAATCACGGAGACTTGCTCAAAGGTGTGGAAGTGTGATGCACCCACGTGGAAGGTGATAAGTGAGAGATTGCCCACTCGTGAGTAGGGGTGGACACACGGTCGGGTCGGTCGGATTTGGGCCAAAAAACCATCATCCGGCTAAATCCGCGGGTGATACTACAAGGCCCAGTTTTAACCATTAAAAGTTCCGGTTAAGTCGGATTCGGTTTGGCGGGTCACTCGGTTTAGACAGGTGGGTTTAACGGGTTTGGTATAACTATGGAGAAGGAGGAAAAATGTTCTGTAAATCTTCTATGCTGAAGTTTTAAAGGAAGAAGACGATAAACAGTACTCATATTTAATCAATACATATTATTTTTTGACAAGAGATGAGAGAAGAAAAATAATATAATTTTTTTAAAAAAGGTGAGTTGAAAGGGAAAGAATTGACGTTTATGAAATATTGGGCAGAAAAGTATTCACTTTTTGACAACACATCGGATGTACTTTCGATTTTTATTATTTCTTTTTATTGAAAAGACTAGATGTCACGACACACTCGAACAAAGAGACATAGTATCATCTAATCATCAGCTTTTGTGCTTGTCACGGGCGGGTTCGGTTTCAATGGGGTTGAATTTTGGGAGCCGAGCCCGCCCAAATCAAACCATGTAAAACCGTATTATTATAATCTGGTACCCGACAACTCAGGAAACCGACCGCAACAACCATTTATTTGCGGGTAACTTTCGGATTTCTAAGGGGCTTTATATTTTTGTCCACCCCTACTCGTGAGTTGTTAGCAAGGAGAGGAATTATTTCAAACATCCACGAGAGGTGTTGCGTTCTGTGCTTCGAAGAGGAGGAGTCAACAAATCATTTGCTCTACAGCTGCAGCGTTTCACAGGGCGTTTGGGGCGCAATTCTCCGCTGGTTGGGACAAGATCGATTATGGTGCGAGGATGTAATTACTCATTTGAGCCTTGATGCTTGCTTGAAGGGTTGGAAACTAAAGAGGGTGAAATATCTAATTTGGATGGCGACAATTTGGGCTATTTGGAATGCTAGAAATTGGGTTTTATTTGAAGGAATGCCGGCAAATGAAGTTGCAATTGTTAATTGTGTCAAACAAGTATCATGGGGATGGTTCATTGCCGGAAGGGTAGGAAATTAAATTGTAATCTCGTTGATTGGTTGAATTGTCCAGGTGGGTTGCCTTTCATCCAATGTAACCATAATTTGGGGTACTCTTTTCTCTTTGGGTCTTTTTTCCCAATGAGTTTTTGCGCTAGAGTTTTTAACGAGGCGGACACCATTTGTAAGGGGTTGTGGCACCCTTTATGCCTACTATTTATATCATCTTTACTGCTTATAAAAAAAAAATAGTGCACCATAATCAAAAGGTATAAGGGTTATTTTTGTCAAAAAAAAAAAGTGATAAGGATTATTATGTCCTAAGAAAAAACCCATTAAAGATTGGTATTTATTGCAAATGTCTCTCCATTTGAAAAAACTAGTTTTATGACTCGTGCTCTGCAGAAATCACTTTTTACTAAATAATGATATTTAATTTTTTTACAAATTTGGAAATGAAATATAATTGAAGAGAACTTCATTTTTGTTTGTTAAACTTAGAGAATATCATAATAATTAATAATTATAAATGAATCAATAAATGGTTAAATATATAGTAGGGTTGGATGAAAATCATCGAGAAAAATAGAAACACTTGTACTAAGTTAAAAGAAGATGAAATGTGGTTCTATTGCAAATGTGGTTGAAGTTCAGTGGGAGTAATTACTTGAAGATAAGTGACTCATTATTTTTGGAATGTGGCCACCGATTCAATTGCCAATAAATGTGGTTGCATGACTATAAAGAAATAATAAAATTAGAAAGTGAAACACGTGTATCATATAGGGTTGGATCAAAACCATCAACAAAATAGAAGAATCCAAAGATAGTTGAAAAATATGTTGAGGGTTATTTTGTAAATGTGATTGAAGTTCCCGTGAATAAAAATGACATTATGACTATCAATTAAATAAGAAGACTATAAAACTAAAAATAAATACATTGAAATTGAACATCCATAGATAATAAGCAGAAAAAGTGTAAAGAATGTTTAACATAGTTCATATTCATCAAATGTAAATATAAAAATTAACACTAGAAAGAAAAGAAGACAACATAATTAAAAAGTGAAACAATATGATGGGGGTTCTTTTGTAAATGTGACTGAAGTTCCCGTGAATAAAAATAATTTTACGACTATCAATTAAATAAGAAGCATTCATATATAGTTTACAGAATATGATGAGGCTTATACTGTAAATATGGATGAAGTTCTCGCGGGTTAACCCATAATTAGGAAAGAAAAGAAGATAACACAATTAGAAAATAAAACACATGGGTATCATACAGGGTTGGATGAAAACCACCAGCAAAATAGAAATAGCTATACAAAGTTGAAAGAAGATGATTGGGGATTTTATTGTAAATGTGGCTGAAGTTCCTGCGAGAGTCAATGCTGCAACGCGACGTGCGAAAATAAGAGAAAGATAATAATAATAATAATAATAATAATAATAATAATATAAACATTAATTTGAGTATATGTCTAATAATATAAACATTAATTTATGACATATTATATATTGCAAGACAAAGAAACAACTCTCAATAATGATGAATGTAACCAAATACGAAAGAGAGGAGTTATTCTTATAAACCGTCCTAAAAAAAATTAAAAATATAATTGTGATTTGGTAGTGACCGAATTAAATAGATTCAATAGAGGTTTTAGGTTCAGAAAATAAAAAGAGAAGAAGTATAAAAATAAATAATTTTTTTAAAGGTTCACAAAAATATGTCCTAAAAGTATAAAGATAAGAAGTACAAAAAGAAATTGTTTTTTAAAATGTTGAAATTAGTAAAAAGAAATGAGGCAACTTTAGGTATTTGAATAGTTAAAATATTAGCACTAAAGTACCTAAAAACATGGTACTTAGCATCACACTTTACGTATTTTCTCACGAAATTATTTGTTTTTCACTAAACTGGTCCTTGAGTAACAAACTTTGCGTAATGGAGCAGCTTAACAAAAATTCTATCTCTAAAGTTCACCAAAACATACTTAACAACATTTCACTTTACGTATTTTGTAACGAAATTACTATATTTTTTCACCAAATCGCTTATTAAGGAACAAACTTAGCGTAATTGAATAGTTAAAAAAATTTGGATCACTAAAGTACCCTAAAATACACTTTTAGCATCACATTTTACGTATTTTGTGATAAAAATTTTTCCACCAAACTAGTCATTGAGAAACAAACTTTGAGTTTTGAACATTTATAAACTCTAAAGTTCACCAAAACATGATACTTACGAAATAATTTTTTTCACCAAGCCTGTTATTGAAGAATGAACTTCTCGTGTTTGAACATCTAATTTTTTCAAGCTCTAAAACATCCCTAAACATATAAAAAGAAAAAAAATAAAAAAATATTAAAGTTTGGTGCACAGTACCGATTGAAGACACAATACTCACATATAATATAAACACTAACTTAAAAATGTTTTTAATACCAATTTGCCTAAAGAAATAATAGTAATAAATTAATACTATAGTAATTTAAAAAAATAAAAAAAAATTATTTAAAACATTGAAATATATAAAAAGTAAAAAAGTTGATTAAAAATCAAAATAAAAAAAACCACCAAAAAAGTAAGTTGGGCGCGCATCCGTGATTGCAGAATGACTGCAGCACGGCATGCGCATTATACCAGCGTCAGGTGGACCAGAAGTTGACTTTAATCTACACATCAAGTAAGTCCAGTGGATAAGATAAGTCAAGTTCTTTACTGCGTCTGATCAAGATTGTATCGACAATCATTCAGTCTACTAGGAGATATGACAAAAACGTCTATACTGAAGAAAATGACATCTAAGCATAGAAGCGTCTGTCTGAAGGAAAGCGTTCATTTGATGAAGCATATTGGTCAAAGTCATGTTGAATATGAAGATCAAGTGTCTGCTGATGAAGATAATGAATGACACGGTATGACTATGCCAAGAAGCCCAAAGCATCGACTCGAAGAAGCAGAATGACATTCGTTTGATGGGTTTTTTTCTCTCTGCTTAAAAGTTGCTTAAAAGTTCTTTGCTTTTTCGGTAATCTTGATTGTAGCATTGACAAAGGTACATAAAAATCTACAACACGATCCTATGTGTTTCTCGGACCCTCCTTGATGTCATGGAAGTAAATGTAGCAACCTACCATTTCCATGTCCTCATTAGAGGGTTAGTACAGAGTCATACCCTCTCACACTTCTGAATTGTTTTGGATTAAACCTTCGCACTTTTGAAGTTCAAGTGCCTAGGTCTTGGTATTTAATGAAAACGTTATCCGTGAGCATGTCCAATTATATTTTATCAAGCTTGTGTGCGTGTTATATCATGACCAGCAATTTGATTATCATTTGACCAAAGCATTCATTCTCCCAAGACACTTTTTCTAAAGCTTATGTCCAAGTTGGGGTTTCTACGTTTGTACCTCTCAACTTGAAAAATTATTTTTAATAAGATACTTAGCTTGAATTTTGAATTCAATATTTCAAAAGTCATTGTAGCTAGATCCTCCATGACTCAATAAGTATCAATTTCTGGGATATGGGAGTTGAAGAAAACTCTTGTCCCATGAAAAGCATTAGAAATGCCAGCAGTGCCTAAAAGTAATAGGAAGCATTGATATAAGGATAAAGTAAACACATAATATATGACGTTTTTATCTAATTAAATAGAGTAATAAACGGACCCTGAAAACGTTTAAGCTTGCACAGTTGAACCACAATTATAGGAGGATTAGATGAGGAATGTCCCTCAAGATTACGATTGAGTTCTTCAGCATAAAGACCCTAGAAAGTACACTGAATGTTATTCCGACTGAAAATATATATGGAAAACTGTTAAATAAATGGTTATGATTATAAGAAATATAGTGTAGTGCATAGGCCTGCTTCAATGAGTGCAGAGGCAATTGTACCTTCTTTTCTTTCATCTATTGATTTCCTTCTTCTTTTTTCATCTCAAATTTTTTTTAAAAATTGTTTATATCTAATTTATTTTATTAAATGGGTTATTGATAACATAGAATGAGTATTTACTTAATACTACCTCCGTCCCATTTTATATGTAGTTTAAGGTTGTTGCACACATATTAAGAAAAATAATTAGTAGTCTAGATTTTATAAAAAGTATTGTTTAAATTACTATTTAACTATTTATCTCTCTACATAGATAAATGTGAATTATTTATTAAATGTAAAAAGTTGTAATGATTAATAAGGGCAATAGTGGAAAAGCATGTTAGATGCTTTCTTGAAAATGTAAAACAACAAATAATTTGGGACAAATTTATTTTGCTAAAACTACATATAAAATGGGACGGAGGTAGTATAAAACTAGATAAATCATTTCTGAAGCTAGGTTTCTTGGATTGAAATACTCCAATTTATTCTCAATATTCCTTTGAGTGGATCAGGCACATGATAATTTCCATTTCTCTTTGACTTTCCCAATCAAAGTATGATTATCCAATGGAGTCATTGAATCTACTTTTCTAAATAAAGGATTTTTTTTAGTGCCCCACCAGTTGACTCTATACCCCCTACCCCCACTCATACGGTGAAAATACTAAAATACCCCTAAAAAATTACAAATTTACAGAATATTGATCATTTCTCACTTACATATGATTTGACCAGAAATATTTTAAATCTCATCGTATTTACCTTCCAGGAGATAGATACGATTTTCAGCACATTTCGCATCGTATTTATCTAGATACGATTTCCTCCCAAAAGCTTCAAAAATAGTAACTCATATTTATCTTCATATTTATAGGTCATAGCTTGTAACAAATAACATTCTAACGTTAGATCTAGTGTAAGAAGGCAAAATATATAACATGATCGAGTATAAATTACTAATTTGTATGGTAACAAATTATTCACGCTATTGCATGTAGTAAGCGTGCGAGTGTGTGTCCTAGTAATAATAATAATAATAATAATAATAATAATAATAATAATAATAATAATAATAATAATAATAATAATAACAACGTGAATTTACAAGATTATTTCAATTGAGAAAGTGATGGTAGTACCTATTCTTTGACGCAAATCAATGTTGTCAAACATGCTTGTTGGCTCTTCTTCAAACATGCTAAAATTGAAAGAAAAAAAAAACGTTCTAGAAGTAATAAATTCTCATTTTTTTTAAGAAAGTGATGGTAGTACCTATTCTTTGACGCTTCCAACATAAAAAGGAGGAAGAAATTATAATAATAAAAATAACGTGAATTTACAAGATTATTTCAATTGAGATTATATTTATACGTACGTGTCATTTTTTGTCACACTTTATATGTTTTTTTTTATAAAATCTTTTTTAAGAATCTGAATATTATTGGTTGTCAATAAAAAACATTCTGAATTTCTATAAATGCAAATGAATAATAAATATAAATATATTTTAACTAGTCTACTCTTTATATAATCAAAACTAGGCTAGCAAAATTACATATTTAGTGCTTTTCAAATTTTGCAATTTGATAAAGGGTTAAATATGTTTTTACCCCCTGCAAATAATGGGTGTTTTGCTTTTACCCCTTGCAATTTTTTTTTTTTAAAAACCCCTTGCAAAATCAACTTTTTTTAGTTTAGTCATACATTAGATGGGCGTTACAAAAAACGTCTATGTAGCATTTTTAAATACGTTTTTACCCCTGCAAATAGGGGGTGTTTTGCTTTTACCCCCTACAAAAAAAAATCTAAATCCCCTTCTTCTTCCTCAGCACCCACCCAACCTCATATCAACTTTTCCATCTCCAACACAAACCAACGCTTCCATATCAAACCAGAACCCATCTTCTCATCTTCTTCGTCTCTCTCTCTCTCTCTCTCTCACACACACACACACACACACAGAACCAACAAACCATGAGCATAACATGTAATTAACTTTTATTGCGATTCTGATTTTAGAGTTTGTTTCAAGTTTTATGGATTGTTGTTTATGGATTGTTCTTCATCTCAAAACCAAGGTTTTATGGGTTTAACAAATGTGTGGTTTAATTAAATTGTGTGTTGGTTCTGTGAGAAAGAGAAGATTGGTTCTATTTTGAGATTTGGAATGAGAAGAAATAATGGTGCTGAAGAACGAGAGAGAGAGAGAGAGAGATGAAGTTTGAGGTTTGAACCATTTTGTTCTTTTGAATATTAGGGATTTGATTGTGAAAGTAAGAGTTGAATGGAGAAGAATATAGTGATAAGAAGTGAGAGATAGAAATGAGACGAGGTGGGGGAGAGAGGATAATGGAAAATTTTGTAGGGGGTAAAAGCAAAACACTCTCTATTTGCAGGGGGTAAAAACGTATTTAAAAATGCTACATAGACGTTTTTTGTAACGTCCATCTAACAGAATGACTAAAACCAAAAAAGTTGATTTTGCAAGGGGTTTTTTTTAAAACAAAAATTGCAAGGGGTAAAAGAAAAACACCCCATATTTGCGGGGGTAAAAATATATTTAAGCCTTTGATAAATAATAGAGACAAAATAGTAAATCAACCACGAAAAAGACAAACAATAACTTGATTTTTGCAGATTTTTAAAAACAAAAAACATTTTCTGACGCGATATGACTATGTCAGTCTTAGTCTTTTTTTGTTTCGCTTTTATTTTTTTTAAAAAAAGTTTTCTTTTACCTAAACACAAACCAACAAACATTTTCTACGTAACTACTACCAAAAATTACAAATAACTATTTCATAATTAAATAAATATGAATAAATTAATTAAATCATATAGAAAAAAATAAGACATAATACGTGCACAACGAGAGCAGCAATGTGAGACTAGCAATGATATCGGCAACAAGAGCGTTAATGAAAAACGGGTGAGAACAGAGTGCCAGCGAGGGTGTATATTTTAAAAATCTCATTTTCTTTTTCTTCATTTTTACTCCATCTAAAATTTATTATTAACTATAACCTCTCTATTAAAGCTATTAAAATCAATCAATTTTACTACTAAGAATTGTAAAAAAAAACTTTAACCATTAAAAAATATTACAAAAAAACTTACTTATAATTAAACAAATATGATTTAATTAATATTAAATCATATAGAAAAATATGAATTAACATGTGGTAACGAGAGCGTTGCACCGAAAGACCGACAATGAGATCGGCAGACTAAAACGGTAATGGGAGTGACAACAAGAGAGGTAACAAGAGCACCAACGGAGTGCGATGTGGATGCATATTTTACCTAAAATCTCATTTTTCTTTTTCTTCATTTTTACACCATTATTAACATTATAAGAAGATACTAACTTTTTTAAACTTTGTCAAACACAACTATTTTAATAAATTTGAAAATATAGTCTTTTATAAAGTTTTAGACAAACTAACGCCACTATTTGGGACTACTATATATTTTCATAGAAATTGAATTGTTTCTGGGTGTGGAATAGAGTGCAAGAAACTTCCAATACCAATACAGAGTTTGCAACGCTAAACTCTTATAGTAGACTTTTTCTGAATCGTTTTCGTAGCTTTAAGGTAGTCATATTAGGAGGCAAGATAATTCTGTAGTCCATATACTTGTGAGGGCGTCACAATTTTTTGCTAGGTCCATTGTTCATGATTTGATTCTAATTAAACCGATACCCCACCCAACCAACCAAAGCTGACCATAAAACTAATAAAACTTGTAGTATCAAAAAAAAAACTTGAACAGTGAGTTTCTCATCAATATATGTCCCGTCTACTTCCTTCTCTTCTCTATAACCAAGAAAATCAACCAAACCCTTTGGTATTTCTTCACTACACACCATGGATTCAAACTCTAGCGAAGTAGCTCACGATTTCTCACCCATGATGAAAGTTTACAAAGACGGTCGCGTTGAGAGATTCTTCGATCACGAAGTCCTTCCTCCATCTTTTGATCCTACAACCAACGTTGAATCCAAAGACGTTGTAATCTCAAAAGAAGACGAAGAAGACATATATGCAAGGATCTTCATTCCTAAACTCACTCCAAACCAAAAAAAGCTCCCTCTCCTTATCTACTTCCACGGTGGTGGTTTCATCGTAGGAAAACCTTCCTCACCTCTTTACCACAAATTTCTCAATACCATAGTTTCTGAAGCCAATATCATCGGTGTTTCAGTTCACTATAGAAGAGCCCCAGAATACCCTCTTCCCATAGCTTATGAAGATTCATGGACTTCACTCAAATGGGTCGCTTCTCATTTAACTGGAAATGGTCCTGATGAGTGGCTCAACCGCTATGCTGATCTTAACAATGTTTTCTTAGCAGGAGATAGTGCAGGAGCTAATATTGCACACCACATGGGTCTTAGAATTGGCACTGAAGGGCTTGTTGGTGTCAACCTTAAAGGTATTGCTTTGGTTCATTCTTACTTCTGGGGTGTGGATCGGATTGGTTCTGAAACTGATAAATCTGAAAACATAGCCTTGGTGGAGAATTTGTGGCTGTTTATTAACCCAACAACAACGGGATTCGATGATCCGTTGATAAATCCAGCTAAGGATCAAAATTTAGGGAAGTTGGGTTGTAAGAGAGTGTTGGTTTGTGTTGCTGAGAATGACCTGGTGAAGGATAGGGGTTTTTATTATAAGGAGATTTTGGACAAGAGTGGTTGGGGTGGTGTTGTTGAGGTTGTGGAGGCAAAAGGAGAAGAACATGTTTTCCATCTTTTCAAGCCAAATTGTGAGAATGCTCTTTCTTTGCTTAATCAAATTGCTTCCTTTATCAACAACAGTTAAGCGTGCAGTTATGGTGCAGAACTATTGGAATAATGTAATTTGGGCATGTAAGGAACTCGTTAGTATTATAAGTTCATTAGTATCCTTGGCCTGTTTCCTTTGTCCACTTGTAGGTACGAGAATCTATTTGAGATTTGTTTTATGTCTATT
Organism: Oxytropis ochrocephala; assembly: GCA_020916435.1. Taxonomy (NCBI): domain Eukaryota; kingdom Viridiplantae; phylum Streptophyta; class Magnoliopsida; order Fabales; family Fabaceae; genus Oxytropis; species Oxytropis ochrocephala. The sequence goes on from CM037088.1 coordinate 126,831,258, forward strand.
AAGATAACGATTAAAAAGTAATAAATCTGATCAAGTACAGTGCTGTGCTCCTCTACTCTCTGATTAGCTGCACCCATCCTCTTGGGTTTCCTTGATAATCTGTAGTTATTTTAGGCCTTGGGTCCACATCAGATACGCATAGATTAAATGCTAAATTTGCTACAAGCAACTCCAAAGTTTAAAATTACTAGTGTTCATTTACTCAATGCATGTTTCTTTTGCATTTTCATTCACAACAATGTTATATAGACATATATTTTTAGATAAAAATTGACAAAACCAAATTCTGTGGCAATTAACCAAGTTTTTTAGACTATTAGTCAGTGATCAATTAACCAAGTTTTTTAACAACGCCTAAAAACGCGAAAAAGCGGGTTGGTAATAGTCCTAAAAAAACTTTAATAATGTGTTAATAAAATGGCTTTATGTCGATTTTTGTCTATAAACCTATGTCCAAATATCATTTTTGTTTCATTTAACACAAGCATAAAAGGCAGCAACATATCCTTCTCAATGTTTGACAATTTACCTGTTGCATTCTTTGTTGGGCATCCTTAGGTTGATTAGATCGAAGAACACCTATCTTTGATTTATCTTTTACAGGCAGAGGAACTGGAGAAGGTATGCTTGCAAGACTATATTCTGCTAGGAGAAGAATGTCATGGGCTCCAGCAGCTATATGAACTCCTAGTCCAACAGCTTCAAGAGTAATGCTTCGAAGAAACGCAATTGTGCCTACAAAGATTTTTAACATGTTATGAAAACTGATCTCGAGTATGAAATTAATATCAGATTTTAGCAATCCAGAAAATAAACCAAACAATCTTATTATTATCAACCAAATGATAGTTTCTACAAATCTAGTTATGGAAACTTCAAACGTCCCATGAACAGGAACACATCGAAACTGATTTTGTAGCAGTTGTTGCAACTAGACAGAATACCAATTCACCAGTGAAAAGTTTCCTAACCTGCCACTAGAGGATCTAATATCACCCACATCCCTAGAGCACACTTTTAGAAACAAACTAAAGCTAGAATAAAATTTTAGGGAATATAAAGAAAAAATCATTTATAGCCAAGTAACCTATGACAAACAAGCTAGTGAATGAACAATATTCAAAGAATTGTTAACGGGTGATGTGAATACTTCAGCATTAATCTTTGTACCCCCTCCCTTAGACCCTATACCCTCCTTTTGTGCCAACTTTCAATTTTGCCCTTACTAAAAAACAAAAAACGTTCCAACTCTGGGAAAGTTTACGGAAACATCTCCTATTGATGTTTCTATAGTCAATTCTGGGAAGAATTTATTGCATTTTTTACGGAATCATCTCCTATTGATGTTTCCGGAGTCAAATTTTGGATGAATTTCTGGGCATTTGTACGGAATCATCTTGCGTGGATGTTTCCGGAGTGTAAAAATGACTACAGAAAGATCAACAGAAGATGAATCTGTAGTCAGTTTTTACTGATTTATTTCCAAAAACTACGAATTTATCCTGTGGACAATCACGCTTCTTTGAAGATAACCTTCTACCTTTGAAGATTGTGACATGTATTTTTTTAATGATATTTTTCAGTATAAAGGTGGCGAAAAAATTGCCGAGAATTGGAACACAATGTACAGAAAATCAATTAACAAATAAAATGCAGGAACAATGATGAGAAGTAAGACGAATGTAAAATGGTGATGCCGAGACTAATTGAAATGCATCGTATATATTCCCGTCATATTTTTACAAAAAAAGAAAAACATAAATTTAGGAAATAACTGGAATAAATTTAATAAATCTACCTTTACCACATAGTGAATATACAATATCCCACATGCTAGGCTCAGAACTCACACTTTCGACGGAGGCCAAGTCCAAGACTCGCAAAGCCCAGCTTATCCTAATGTATATGTTTAAGTCAATTTCTTTTATTGTATACTAATTAAATATTAAAAATTAAATCAATTGAATATTAATTTGTTTTATTGTATACTAATTAAATATTAAATAGTTCAAATTTTGTGCCTACGGTACACTAAAACATCATCTCATCACCCTTATTGTATTAAAAAAACAATTGAATATTTGTTTTTTTTTATAATCGGTATTACCTTGTTCATCTAATTATTACATTTTAATTCATCTTTTTTCCAGTCGCCTCTAGAAACTTCTCAATCTCAATTCTATTCCAATTTTCCCATCCCCTTAATTTCATGCGTGACTGTCAAGTTCATTTCTCTAAAACCCACACATTCATCTCATTCTTCCAAACCCGTTTTCAATTTTAATTTTTCCCAAACCAACTCTCCAAACTTCTTTCAACAACATTCTCTCTCATTATTCGAAAGGACCCCAATGGTGACTCTCACTCCATGGCGTAGCTTGTCTAAAAACTTAAGAAGAGTGATAACTAATCTGTCAAATCCGCAATGTAAGAGAGAAAAAATACAACATTACACAAATCAAGTAATGACATTGAAACCAACTATTATCATTTAATAAGACTAAAATTTTACACTTCAAATTATTGACATCATTTTTAACAATACTACTAAAGTAGGGGTAAATTTGGAATTGATCATTTAATACACCTTAACAATTGTGTTGATTTCTTATACTGTTGACCACCAAAACTCATAATTTTTCTCTTATATATATTGTAGACCGTGCGGAGTATCAATTAAAATATAGTAGTTAAAATTAATAAAAGCTATAATATTTTTTAACTTAAATTATTAATTCACTTATACAGTTAATTTTATTTATTAACTTTTAGTTTTAATTAACACATAGAAAAGAATTTCTATGTGAATCTCAAATTCAAGCATGGTTTCAACTATAACTTTATACAAAACAACCACTACAAAAATTATCAATCTATCCTTATCTAAAACCAATTTTTTGAGGACAAATATGTCAACTCCCAATTATTTAATCTCACTTTTTATATTTTGTAGGTCTGACTTTCTCACATCATCTCTTAACATTTTTATCTCACATTTAAAACACATTTTTCTATTTCCTCTCCCACTCTTTTATTTCTCAATTTTCTCTCTCTATCTCTCCTCTATTCTCCCTCTCACTCTCTTCAAATTTCTAATTTTATTATTCTACTTTTGAGTTACAATGGGAAAATGTTTGGTATAATTTTATTACTGATAAAATAAATTTCGTGTTATTACTGATAAAATAATTTTATTACTGAAGAAAATATTCTAAAGTTATGAAACTTCACAATACATTTACTTTAATTTAAATCTACATGTCCTCCTTCTTTTAAAAATTTTGTTCTCTCTATCGATAAGTTTTATTTAATATCTACGGGAATATTACAATTTGGAAAATTTGAAACTTTAATACAATTTTGTTTTCTAATATCTTCGGGAAATATTACATATTGCTGGTAAATTTTTACGGGGTAATGTTAGAACTAACTCAATTACTATTTGAAATTTTTTGCTTATCCACTTTAAATTAGTCTTCGTTTCATGGGGTAGTGTTCGCACTAATTAAATTAGGTCTATGTCTAGTAAAAATAACACGACAACACCCGTGCGTATGCACGGGTAAACTGCTAGTGTTTACCAAAAACAAAATTCAAGCATCAGTTTTCATTTTTTGAAACTTGTCAAACTCATTGAATGCTCATTTAATAATTTAATAAAAAAAGGCAATAAAAAACACAAGTTAAAAAATTTTCATTCAGTCTTGATAGTCTCACCGAACCGAAGGGCCATTATTCATTCACTATTCATTAACCTCTCTCTAGATTTCTCTGGAGATAATCCCACCTTATTCATTCACCTGCGTGCCTCACCTAACCCCTTCTCCTCCTCATCGTCCTCCGCCCCTCACCATCCTCCGGCTCCGCCTCCCATTGTCTTCGTCTCCCACTGCCACCTCCTCATCTCCAACAACCTATTCCTCCTCATCTCGTTTCACACCTCATCGCATTTCCCTCACCACCAACATTTCCCGTTTTCACAAGTTGCCACATCACCAACATTTCGTCTTCCACAAACCTCTCACCCTATGTTCTCCACTAACTCTCAGAGTCTCTCACACTATTGTCCTTGTCCCTCTTTCTCTTCCTCCTAATCTCCCCTTTTGCACCATCTTTGTCTTCTTTTCACCCCATCACTTCCTTGTCATCTCACTGTTACCCACCACCTTCGATCACAAGCAAATAATATTTCATCTTATTCTTTATCATTGCATGTCTCCGATCTACTTAATTTTAAGCTGTTCCAATCAGATCTGCTTCGATTTTCTCATATTTGGTTTGTTAAATATTGTTACTCAAATTTTCACACTCTCACTCTCACTCTCACCATGTCTGTCTCTCTCTATGTTCTTTTATTCTCTCACTTAACTGATCTTTCATCTCCCTTGCATGGGTTGTTTCCTTCATCTCTCGGATTCATCTCACAATGCATTGCTTCCTCAGATCTCGGCATACATTGCTCCTTTGTCACTTAAAACATCTGGATCGTTCCTCTTCTCTCCTCTCCTTCAAATCAGTAACAAACAAACTCGACGGCGGCGACGACAGCAAATCGTTAGCACATGAGGAGGATTGTTTACAACGCCTCTTCATCTCCTTCTCATCTATGATAACTCACTTCTGTTGTTTAATTTGTTTGATTTTAACTAATGGTGTTAAATTTTTATCCTCACTTTTCTATTGAGTTTCTAGCCAACATTCCGTTTTTTAAGTTTTGTTCTTCATTCTTTGATTTACTCAGTCTGTGGTCTCATAAGTTGTGTCGAATTTCCAGATGAACACGAGTCTCTCACAACCTCATGCATGACCGCTCCTATCAGTATACTTATGTTAACGGAGCAACGATGGTGGTCCGACGGAGCAACAATGGTGGCCTGATGAAGCTATCTTGTTGGATCTCATTTCTTCTCTCCTTTGTCATTTCTGGAGAAAAAATAAGATACTATAAATTGTTTTTCTTCATCAGTTGATTTGATCATGTTCTGGGTTTTGGATTTGATTTTTACTCTCAAGAACATGATCAAATTTAATATATATCAAATTGGAATTTGATATATATATATATATATATATATATCAATTTGATAATGCTATGCGCGGGGCTTACTCGTAACCCTTTTGTTTTCATATAATCGTATTATTGGTATTATAAAATACAATGGAATGAAAAAGTATTATGAATAGGTATAAAAAGAGAAAAATCTATACAAAATTGAAAGAAAATGATGCGAGTTTTATTATAATGTAGATCAAGATCTAGAAAAAAATGCAAAGAAAGATAACAAATAAACACTAATTTAAGTGATCTTGTACGTGTGTATTGTGTTTTATTATTTTATTATTATTGCATTTGTTATGTATTTAGTTAGTGTGTATATATTTTTTGTTCTTTAAACTATGATCCCCCTTCCCCATTTATCATTCTATATCCTGATAATATTAGTTTATAGTTTATGTTGTTTTGTTTAATTTGTATCTTATCACATTTTGCTTTCTATATTCATATTATGTCCTTAAAACTTAAATTTGATTGGTAGATACAAGAAACTAAAAGTAGAAATGCATACAATGACACTAAGGTAAGTTTTTTATAATAAGCAAGGGTTTGTTGTGAAAAAACATGCGAATTAAATAAAAAATTTATATTACATGGAAAATATAACGGGGTTAAAAGTATCCGAGGTAGATATTGGATATTGATGGAAATATGGAGAAGGTAGTTCTATTGGTTGTAAATGTGATAAGGATAAAAAGCTCACCTTTTTAAAAAAAAATTGGGGATGGGGGAATTTTTATGGATCAAAGTGGCACTAATGATCATTTTACAACTGTTCACAAGGGATTCAACTCAACACTTTGAGGATATAATGTCGCCTTCTTTCTGCCGAAATTGCTTGACTCTCAAGTGTAAAAGCTCACCTCAAAATATCATCGTTGATATTAATGACAATCGGATTGTTATCATTCAAATATATGATATTCATGTTTCAATATGCAACAATCGATAAGTTGCGACAATGTTTATCATCCACTTTATTTGAGAACGGATACAATTAAGATTTCTAGTTTCATTGGATTGGTCTCAACTATTAATTAGTTTGTAATAAAAAAGAATATTTTTTATGATAAAATACGTCAAGTGCAATGCTAAACAATGTATTTTAGGGTATTTTAGCATTTTTTTTTAAAATGTAGCTGTATAAATATGCAAAGTTGGTTCCTAAATAAGCAATTTGGTGAAAATAATTAATTGTGTGTAAAATACATAAAATGCAACTCACCACAAAAAAAAAAACCAATTTCCTTTTATATTGTTTTCCTATTATTTGTATCTCTTCGAACGTTTACTCTTTGTGTGTACTCGCCCCGATCCTCCCCTTTTTTGTTTCTTTAATAAGTATTTCCTCCAACCTCCTTTTTTCATAACCTTTATTTTTGTTATTTCGCACCAAAAAATAATAGAAGCATTTGAGATATTAATTTAGTGAGAACCGTTATAAACATTAATTTGAGTATATGTCTAATAATATAAACATTAATTTATGACATATTATATATTTCAAGACAAAGAAACAACTCTCAATAATGATGAATGTAACCAAACACGAAAGAGAGGAGTTATTCTTATAAACCATCCTAAAAAAAATTAAAAATATAATTGTGATTTGGTAGTGACCGAATTAAATAGATTCAATAGAGATTTTAGGTTCAAAAGAGAAGAAGTATAAAAATAAATAATTTTTTTAAAGGTTCACAAAAATATGTCCTAAAAATATAAAGATAAGAAGTACAAAAAAAATTGTTTTTTAAAATGTTGAAATTAGTAAAAAAAAATGAGGAACAAACTTCAGGTATTTGAATAGTTAAAATATTAGCACTAAAGTACCTAAAAACATGGTACTTAGCATCACACTTTACGTATTTTCTCACGAAATTATTTGTTTTTCACTAAACTGGTCCTTGAGTAACAAAATTTGCGTAATGGAACAGTTAAAAAAATTTCTATCTCTAAATTTCACCAAAACATACTGTTTAACATTTCACTTTACGTATTTTGTTGAAATTACTATATTTTTTCACCAAATCGCTTATTAAGGAACAAACTTAGCGTAATTGAATAGTTAAAAAAATTTGGATCACTAAAGTACCCTAAAATACACTTTTAGCATCGCATTTTACGTATTTTGTGATAAATTTTTTTCCACCAAACTGGTCATTGAGAAACAAACTTTGAGTTTTGAACATTTATAAACTCTAAAGTTCACCGAAACATGATACTTACGAAATAATTTTTTTCACCAAGCCTGTTATTGAAGAATGAACTTCTCGTGTTTGAACATCTAATTTTTTCAAGCTCTAAAACATCCCTAAACATATAAAAATAAAAAAATACAATTATTAAAATTTGGTGCAAAGTACCGATTGAAGACACAATACTTACATATAATATAAACACTAACTTAAAAATGTTTTTAATACCAATTTACCTAAAAAAATAATAGTAATAAATTAATACTATAGTAATTTAAAAAAATAAAAATAAATTATTTAAAAACATTGACATATATAAAAAATAAAAAATTGATTAAAAATAAAAAATAAAAGACCACAAAAAAAATAAATTGGGCGCGCATCCGTGATTGCAAAATAACTGCAGAACGACATGTGCATTATAAATATAAATAGAGATAGAGATAGAGATAGAGATAAATAAAAACTGTGTATTACGCTGTCGTCATACTCATATCTGGCCTTTAAATCCTCTATTGCTCTTCATTTTCTTTATACTACGGGGGAAGGAAGGGAATTAGCAGAAAGATAAAGAAAGTGGGGGTTTGAAAAAGTGATGAAGAGAAAGATTTAATGAGTTTAGAAATGGCAGCGGAATCATCGGAGGGTGAAGAAGAAGCGAAGTTGAGCGGAGGTAACCAAGTGCTTATTATTGACAACGAGCTCCGAGAATTAGGCAAGAAAGCCGCTTGGAGTGTCAGTTCTTGCAAACCTGGCAACGGCGTTTCTTCTCTTCGCGATGATAATCTCGAAACCTATTGGCAGTTACTCTCTCTCTCTCTCTCTCTCTCATGTTCGAATTCTCACAATTCCTTTCATACTCTTATCGTAACCCTAACTTTGATTTCAGATCAGACGGAGCGCAACCGCATTTGGTTAACATTCAATTTCAGAAGAAAGTTCGACTACAAGTAAGAATGTACACAATTCATCTCATATTAATTTTAAATATGTAAATTAAAAGTACTTTCCTAATTCTAATTTTTTGTTTTGGAATTTGCGTTTCTTGTTTGTTTGCTTGTTGCAGATGGTTGTTCTCTATGTGGATTTCAAGCTTGACGAGAGTTATACACCTAGCAAGATTTCCATCCGCGCCGGCGACGGCTTTCACAACCTCAAGGTATTTTTTTCCCTAAATTCTGTAATTAGTATACCAGTGTATATTAAGCTACTCATTTATTTGTAAATGTAATTCCACAGTAGCCTATGTAGTTAGACTAACCAAACTGATACTTAGTAAGTTGTTAGTTCTAGTTAAGTGGTTAGCTTCTAGTTTTTTTTTTTTTTTTAAGTTACAGCAGTTAGGCTTCCATCCAGTGTATATAAGCTGCTGAACGGATTAACTCATTTGTACAATTTTCATTTTCTCACGTTTCCAGATAATGAAATATGAGTTTTCCTCTAATTCTCTGCACCGCCTTCTAATCCTTGACATGGTATTAGTAGAATAACTGTTTTCTTCTTCTGCGTAACCGTCTCTGAACTGCAATTCTTCTTCATCGCTTCATCAATGGCGCTCCTCCGACGAATCCCTACACGAATCCGTATCACATCGGCAATTCCGATCATCCAAATACGGTTCTTGTTTCTCATCTCTTAACCGGTGAAAGGAATTACTTCTTGGCGTCGTTCTATGACGATCGTTCTCAATGCCAAAAACAAATTTGGCTTCATCGATGGATCACTTCCCGAGCCTGATGATGATGGTCCTCAATATCAATCTTGGTTTCAAAACAATAGTGTTGTTTCGTCTTGGATCCTTAATTCCATATCCAAAGACCTAATTCCTAATGTGATTTACTCCACAGCTGCTGCTGAAATGTGGAATGTTTTACATGATCAATTTCATCAACCAAATGGTCCTCGCATCTTTCAACTCAAGCTTGACCTATTATTCCAAAACTCAGGAACTTTGGAATGAACTTCAAAAGTTACTCCAACAACCTCTTGTGTGTGTGGTGGTTGTTCTTGCTAGGCAAATCAGCAAAAGGAGCATGCAAGTCCTTCTTGATGGGACTCAATGAGGAATTCAACCACATTCGTAGCCAAATCTTGCTCATGAATCCGTTTCCAAATATCCATTAGGTTTATGCCATGACTTTGGAAGAAGCTAAGCAGAAATAAGTTGGCCGCAATCATGCTGCAACTGCACAACAATTTACTTGTGCTGTTAGCAAACAGGATCCAAAACCTAATTAGTTGAATTAAATCCAACAGCTCAACATGCTTATCACAAATTAAATCCGAAAGTCAAACAGTCTTATCATATGTCAATTTCTAATAAGTTGAAGGTGTGAAAAAAGTTTACATTGCATACACATTCATTCATATTATTAGTATTACTACTGTTATTATTATTATTATTATTATTATTATTATTATTATTATTATTATTATTATTGTTGTTGTTGTTGTTATTTGGTTATTCTGAATTTTGTGAACAATTTCAGGAGATAAAATCTGTGGAACTACTGAAGCCAACTGGTTGGGTTAATATATCATTATCTGGAGCTGATCCTCGGTAAGTGTCTATTTGTCTTGTTTCTTCAATCTCAGAAACTGTTTTGTGTTTACTAGCTCTGTCAAAAGTAACTTGAACAAGTGTAAAGTGCATTTAGCCCTTTGATTGTTATTTTGGAATTCAAAATGTCAATGAAGCAGCCTTGGTGTTGGAACCAAATTAAGAATAAAATTTGCTTCTCTTTTGATAGCATCTTTTTATGGTCTTTTACCAATTGTAGGGAAACTTTTGTGAACACTTTTATGTTGCAAATTGCTGTGTTGTCGAACCATCTGAATGGAAGGGATACTCATGTGCGGCAGATCAAAGTTTATGGGCCTAGACCGTATGATCTCTGAGATATACTTTTAACAATTTATTAGATCTAATTACAATGTATCAGTTTTTTTTTATTATTTATGGATTTATGGAAACCATTATTGCAGGAACCCAATTCCACATCAGCCATTCCAATTTACTTCAACAGAGTTCATCACCTACTCTACTATAAGATGAGATTTTATGGAGGGGATTAATCATGCCAACCTAGTTTGAAATCAGAGAATCCGAATGCTGCTCACTGAGTGATTACATCATCCGGAGGGTCTGATGAAACCAAATCACTAGTCACTAAAGTGTCAAGTATATTTCTCCGAAATACTTGTTAGAAAATTGTCACCACCCTATCTTTCTTGCTTATTAGTTTGTTTAGATCGGCTAGTGTTCTATAATCACTTTTGAGCATTGTATAATTTGACAGCTCTATGTTTGATTCTTTACAAAAGAAATTCAATACACTTGTTGTGAAACAAAGCTTAAATCGATGATCAATTTAGACTGATTGTTTTACATTGTTTATAACATGATTTGACAGTTTGAGTAATATTTAAGCTGCTGGTTTAAGAGATGAACTAAATGGGTTAGTTAGTTAATTAGTACGTGGTTAAACCATTTGTTTGACAGTATATTTTTTTTTTATAGGCAAAGTGGTTAGTATTAGTGTGTTAGTTGTTAGAGGGGGAGGGGGACCGGGGTTCGAACCCCGTAAGCCCCTTTTTCTACTGTAAATATATAGTTCTATTGCATAGCCTGCTAAATTTGATCCAATGTTTTTTATTACCGAAAATATATAGTTCTATTGCAGGTAGTACTATTTTATGGACAAGTTAAAAGAGGATAAAAAAAATGTATAGGTTATGTTTTATGCTTGCCTAAAAATGGTACCACTGAATTGGTTAATGAATTAATACACAACTACACAATAAATTTGTTTCTGATAAACTGATTAGATCTATTGATCCATCTCTCGAGTCGAGTCCCTTGCACAAAACAAAAGAGCTAGTATTGTTAGTAGCATTTGGTAAGCACGTAGGACCAAAATTATATCAAATAGAACAAAAATGGCTATTTTCTTAGCCTGCTAAATAAATCCACTGCAGGGTTAATTTGGCTGGTTAAGAAACTGATTTAGATCAGTGTTTTAAGGACTAAGGAGTACTAGACTCTGATTATTATTCATGATATTTATTAGAAATAACTAAAAAATAACCTCATTATCCATTCATCCTAAAATTTATTTTTGGACAGCATCAACTTGTAGAATCTTGATGCATTTTGGAATTCTATATTTATTTGAAAGTAGGGTGTGCACCCCATGAATCAAAATGATATTGTCAAGTTGCAGTCAGTCTGAGGTGATATGATATCAACTAAGGATTCGATTGTTAGTTGCCTGTAAGGGCATTGAAACAATGAAGATATTTAGCTTTTGCTTAATGGATGTATGATGTACATGTATAATCGACCTGTGAGAGCTGAACTAGCAACCATTATATAACGTTATCAAACTTAGAGTTGGAATTTCGAATGGTCATTGATTGCCATGAGTGTCACTGTCACAAAATTCAATGATTTACAATGCATATAATGAATTGGAAAGCATTCCAAACCAGTCTCTTGTTCAAGGCTACCAAACTGCATTATTGTGAAGAAAAAGTAAAGACTAGATGAAAAGCATTTAGCTAATCTCAAAACTTTCAAGTTTGGTGCTTTCTTTGTATCTTTTCCCAGCAGCCAAGCAGAAACTAACATAAGTAAATAGTGAGATATGAAAAAGAAATTTAACTTCTACACCCAGAAAAGAGACTGCCATGCTAGAAGGCACAAAAGAGAGCAAGGAAACCAAACCCAGAAACAAAGTCCAAGGAGCTCTTTCCAACAACTGAGTATCCTTTTATTTCAACATTCTCACTACACCTGCATTTTCTTAATATGTAAATTCTGAAATGAAATACCAACTCATGAGACTCTTCTCTTCTGGACCTACCCGTATGCTACAATTAAGATAGGATGCTAATTGCAAAACTTCAGTTGAGAATAGCAGAACATGCTGGAAGTGGAACGAGTCCCACATCCTTTAAATCACATACAAAATGTGCGTTTATAAACTTCTGACAGGCAATGTAGTTTGCCGAGTTGGTAACGACAACTTGTAACTCATGTGGGGGCATCAAGTTGGTGGGACATGGTTCAGGTCTTGTCGGGTTGGGTTAAATGGTACACCATGTTGGCCTACCCGCTCCAAGTCAAGAGTTAATGAGGCTTGTGCGAAAGCATGGGCCTCGTTGGTCTTAGACGAGAGGGAACCGCGTCAGGCTGGTTTCACAGAACATCATGGGACAACTTGTAACTCATGTGGGGGCATCAAGTTGGTGGGACATGGTTCAGGTCTTGTCGGGTTGGGTTAAATGGTACACCATGTTGGCCTACCCGCTCCAAGTCAAGAGTTAATGAGGCTTGTGCGAAAGCATGGGCCTCGTTGGTCTTAGACGAGAGGGAACCGCGTCAGGCTGGTTTCACCGAACATCGCAAACCTTTGGCTCTTGACAGTGGAAGGATAATGTGCTGTATGGCTCTTGGTTTATTTGTAATAAATTATAATTGCATATTTATAGTTTGTGTATGATTAATTATAAAATTGGTTGTTCAAATAATACCAAATTGTCAGTTTTGGTGGGAAGTGCTTGTAACTTTTTTCCTTATTAAGGATAATCCTTATTATGGAATATCATTGTGGGGAAAAAATGTGTTGCTTCTATAGAAGAGTGCTTCTACTAGCATTTTCTTTCTTAGCTTAAGCGGGTCTCATTTGAAAATTTGTGAGTTATTTGTTGATAAAGTGATAATGTGTATTTATTTGTAGGTCTCATTTAAGAATTTTTTTGGAGGTGCTGCATTAGGAAAATTGAGTGTTTATTAAGTATTAATATAAAAAAGGTATAAAAGAATGATGTGTACATGTCGGGTCCATTTAAAGACTTAAAGAGAGAGTACTCCATTGATGGTCTTACTTGAAAAATTTTACGATTACTTCATCGCGAAAATGAAAAAATACATCCCATTGTTAGCAACTCACTGTTATCTAATAAAATGGGATGACTGAGAAAAACAATTGGAAGTGAACACATTAATTGTATTCAAACAAAATTTCATACTATTTTATTTTAATATATTCATAGTTAAAATTATTTTGAATTAAAGTAACAAAATATAAGAAAATACTATTTTATATAAAAAAATTAAAAATATACTTTTTTTTGGGTAAATAAAAGTTTAGGCGAGTTGAGCTTCAAAAGGTCACCAAGGTTAGGGTAGACCTCACGACCATGAATCCTACTAAATTAATGAATCTCATTTTCAAATTCAAAGTGGTGGAAACCTTTAATGAAAGATCCATACCCGAATGGCCTCCCATTTTTTAATTATTAACTTACTAGTGTTGTAATTATCTATATCTATATAAATATCTAAAGGAAGCTTTTTTCCAAGCTCTAGGAAGCTCCACATCATCTTCATTTATTTTCCAATTAGATTTTTAACTATATTAACATTTATTCATAATTTTCAACACTTTTTATATTTAGATCAAATTATGTGTATGTTTCTTACGATTTCAACACTTTTTTTTGACAAGAACACATTTTTAAATTAGTTATTAACAAACAAATCTCAAATAAGTTAGATTATATATATATATATATATATATATATATATATATATATATATATATATATATATATATATATATATATATATCATTTGGAAATGAAACTTTTAAAAATCTTACAATAATTCACACACACAATAATAATAATAATAATATTAATAATAATAATAATAAAACTAAAACCACCTTGACTCTTGAATTGTGAGTTTTCCTCCCTTTTTATTTTTATTTTAACAAACTTTCTCCCTTATTGATTGCCACTAATTCATTACTTTATGTTTCAATTTTGATGGCCTTTTAGTTTCTCTAAATTATTATGATGATTAATATAGATAGTTTTTAATAGAAATTGGTTACAATTTTTTATTTTCCTTCATTTAAGTCTCTCTTCAAAAATACTATAAATACCTAAGAAGAGATCAGATCACCATTTATCCTTTCATTTTTAGTTTACTTTTGTTTGGTTATTACATCCCTTATATAATTTTTTTAGTTTTCACAATCATTAATATTCATGCTTGAAAAAAGCTATTGTTGTAGTTGGAGTTCCAAATTTTTCTTATAGGTTTCATGTTTCAGGTCTCAAGCTATTGAAATTATTATAGGCTTCAAGTTTATGTATTCATCATGTTTTTATAGTGTGTAAACAAAAGAAACTATCTCTTCTTAGATTTGAGTATATATCTCACCTATTAAATTGTAATCTTCTTGATTGTATGTGGAAGAATAATTGATATAGTTTGTGTGTGTGTGTGTGTGTGTGTGTGAAGGAAGCTCCGATGAAACCTCCACAATACTTTTCATCTCTCTCTCTCTCTCTATCTCTCTCTCTCTTTCTCTCTCTCTCTCTATATATATATATATATATATATATATATATCATTTTAGTATTACATATCAGTTTAGTCATTAAGAAATTAAAATTATAGAACATGAAAAGTCAATTGCAAATATTTGTAGTAGTCAATAATAAAGTTAACGTGGGATTATAGAAAAATAAAAAATGCCCCATGAAAGTGATATTGAGTCTTATATAATGAAAATGTATTTAGAATGCAATGGTATATATAATTGCTAACATTAGAGAATTTTAAACAATTAAAAATACTAAATGGATTGCAATGATTTTGTTAAAAAAATGGATTGCAATGATAAAACTTACCGTATCAATATATTATCATGATAACCACTAACTTACAAAATGATACTCTTAGTGGAATAGTATTTAACTATTATTTTAGTGAAACTCCTCCCTTTAAATACATAATTGTAACATAAAAAAATTTAATGGTCAACTAATAATTCCTTATTGCATCTAAACTGAAAAAAAGCTTTTATATTTTAGATCAAATTATGTGTATGTTTCTTACGATTTCAACACTTTTTTGACAAGAACACATTTTTAAATTAGTTATTAACAAACAAATCTCAAATAAGTTAGATTATATATATATATATATATATATATATATATATATATATATATATATATATATCATTTGGAAATGAAACTTTTAAAACTCTTACAATAATTCACACACACAATAATAATAATAATAATAATATTAATAATAATAATCTATATCTATATAAATATCTAAAGGAAGCTTTTTTCCAAGCTCTAGGATGCTCCACATCATCTTCATTTATTTTTCAATTATATTTTTACCTATTAAATAGTAGTGGGAAATGAAACCATTGTATAGAAATCATTCATTACTTAAATGACATTACAATATTAACTCATGCATTATATTCAAATTTTTAAAAAACATCTTCAGTTTCAACTTTTCTGCAGCCTCTAGAGTGATTCTCATGTTCTTAATATATATTTATAAATTTCATATAAAGACACTTTAATTCACACTATAAACATACAACTTAAAATTAAATATCAGCTTTTTTCTTTTGTTAATTTTACAAAATGTATATTACAATCTAGATATTGAGTAGTTATATTGATTGATTATTTTATTCTAAATAATCTCATTTTAAAAGTAAATTTTGTTTCATTATTCTTTTAAATCTCTAAAGGAATCTTTTTTCCAAGCTTAGGATGCTCCTTCTTATTTTGGCTTAATTTTTAATTTATTTATATATATATTTTTAATTTTTAAATTTATTTGTAATTTACATATAAAAGAGACTTTAATTTTAATGAAAGCACATGATTACCATTAACTTTTTTTTTGAAGCAATTAACTTTTTTTTTGAAGCAATTATACCATTAACTTATTAAATGATACTATTAGTAGAATAATATATAGCTATTATTATATTTTATAAATAATCAAATTCAGTTAATTGACTCTTGGATTCCCTGATAGATAATATTTTGCTGGGCATAAAATGATTTCAACGTACTAATTGATAATTAACAAATGAAAAGATATATACAACTATTACTATATTTTATTTTATTTTCAAGACAAAAAAAACTGAAGAAATAATTAAATGTGAGGGGACATGCATTGGTCAATAAAAAAAAATGTTGCATACTATTGCTATCTATTTTAATTATTTCAGCTTTTTTACAACGGTTATGGAATATGAATATGAATTGTATGGCCTAAACGTTATGCAATAATTAGACTTTTATTATAAATTATGTCTCAAATCATATAAAAGCCATATTCTTACTCACTATATATAAACCCTACCCACTCATTCACACACACCCTACCTTCTCACTCTTATTTTTATTTCTATATTTTTTCCTCTCTAGGATAATTCATGGGTATTCAAGACAACAGTGTCAATATGAAAAAGTAAGAAAAAGATCAACAATACTGGCCGAATTTATCCCTTTAAGAGTGTTAACCACTCGCACATATATAAGTGTAGTTAGATTTTAGATTTGATAGTGGTACATAGGTGTCTCATCGACTTGCCTTGATTGTTAAAAAAGGGAATAAATAGGATATTTTGTGGTTTTTTACTCTCTAAATTTAGTTTATTGCTTGCTCCAATTTTATATAGAGTTGGTGTTGTTACTCTAGCAAGTTTGGTTTTGTTGGTTTCTAAATATGCTTCACATAACTTTTTCATTTTCTCTATATATTGGGAGAATTTTTCTTCTATATGTTGTGCTTGGATATTCTTCTAGGTGATCATGGATGATGTTTCTTACTTATAATATATATTTATTGTATATTGCTTTTTATCCAACACTTCTCACATAGAATACCGTAGGTGATCAAATTCATTGAATTTTCTAAGTTTTTAATTTTATATAAAACTTTTGTTAATGAAAAATATATGTAAAGGAAACCCAATGGAGCTTCCACAATGATATATTCTCATGAATTTTATCTATTAAAATATTTATTTAAAATAGGTACATAAGGAAGACTTTATTTTAAATGAAAGCACATAAATTCCACAACTTTAATGATGCTTTTAGTGAAATATTATTTAATTATTTTAATATTATATTGATATGAGAATGATATTGTTCTCTTATATATTAAACATTAGTTTTCTTCTTTATTAATTATTGTTCTCTTATAAGTTCTATATTTCAGATAATATTTATTTATTTATTACAATCAATCTTGATTTCCAAATATTAATTTTAATCAATACCTTAACATTATAGATTTATTCTTTTTGGTTTTACACACCAAGTTGGTTTCCAATACCCCTTTGTATTCTTCTCATTTTTTGTTTTAAATGTAATGGTGGTTAAAATTCCTCCAAAAATATTTGAGGCCATCATTCATAGCAACTTTTATTCCCTCCACATTATTATCATATTTATTGTGAATTAAACACTCATTATTTCCCTTGAATTCATACTAAGACCGATTATGTGAGTTAATCTACACTAACTATATATATATATATATATATATATATATATATATATATATATATTGTGCAATAAGAGCAATGATTTTCTCAAACCTTTGTAAATATGTTTTAGAGGTTGTGCTTTAGTTAATCCAATATTCAAAAAGACATATTAATAGTATGACACAAGACTTGCTTGCGAGGACTTCAAAAGCAACATGTCTTTGTGTGCAGGGAAGTCTAAGTATTTCATTGTATTTTTTTATTGAGCATAATAAGCTATCAAATGTCACATTTTTTCCTTTTAGCTTTTTCCACAATTAGAGTCTCATATGTTCTCTTGATTTGTTGTTTATTTTACTTATTGTGAAATCTTATATTTATAGGATGGTTTAGATGAAGTTTCAAACACTAAAGATCTGAGAGTTTGTGGAGTTATGGATGCTTTTTTGTGGAGTTTGTGGAGTTGTGACTTATTTTTGTTAGTATTTTTATAGGATGGTTTAGATGAAGTTTCAATTTATGAATTATTTAATTTCATTTTTGTTTTCAATGATATGTGTTTCGCTATACACATTGTTTTATCTGTATTAATATTATAATTCATGCCCATATCACTTAAAAAAATCAAAATAAATTAACAACTTTTTAAATAGTAAATTATTCAACAAGTTTTCTAATATTCATATCATTTTAATATAACTAATTTTTCAACAATTAACCTTAGATTTTTTAAAAGACAAATCAATCTCATAAAAAATATGGACAATTATTTATATTAAAAAATGCATAAATCATATAAGAATAGTGTCTAAAATAAGAAAAAATTTAATGATTGTTTTTATAGAAAGCTGTGCAATATATAAGAATTTTGTCCCAAATGAATATTTTTTGTATAAAATTACAACTAAATCTTTATATTATACGTACTATATTTTTAATATACATAATTTATATAAAAAAATTAACTGTTTAAATAGACTAACTATATAAACTTTTTGTAAAAATATATTAATGTAACAATCCGTGCATCGCACGGGTATTCCCCTAGTAAATATCTAAAGGAAGCTTTTTTCCAAGCTCTAGGATGCTCCACATCATCTTCATTTATTTTTCAATTTAAATATCAACATTCTTTTTTCCTTAATTAATAACAACTTTCTTCTCATCTTAATTAAGCTATAGTGGAGATCCTACTCATATTCTTTTATTTATTTATTGTTTTTATTTTATTTTATGTATAGTTTATTATTACCTAACCACTGATAATTAAGTATAATTATTTATTTCAAAATCTATGAGATGAATCCCCAAAGGAAGCTCCACAATTTTTCTCAAGATTTTTGTCTATTAAAATATTTATTTTTAATTTAGGGGGAAAGAGGACTTTAATTTTAATGAAAGCAATTAGTTACCACTAACTTATTAAATAATTCTCTTAGTGGAATATTAATTAAATGTTTTTGTATTTATATGAAAATGATATTTTCTTATGGAAATGATGTTCCTATATTTAATAAAATTTATAAGTTGAAATTTTATTGTGTTCTCTACTATATAAATTTTTCTAAAACAATAAATAAAATTTTCTTTAGATTTCAACTTTTTTTGTAGTAAACAATTCAAAATTTTCATCTTAAGATTTCAGCAAATATATTTTCTTTTAATTTTTGCAATTAATTTTGTTAATTATTATGCTTAGCTATTTATACAATTAAAACTAACATTTTTACCATTTTACTTTTATATATATATATATATATATATATATATATATATATATATATATATATATATATATATATATATATATATATATATATATACATGCAATTCATGAAACAAAAGTAAAATACTAAATTACTAATCAAATAGTTTTTGTAAGAAAAAACCATACAAATTCCTTAACCGATACTACTCATTTTTACTCTTAAGCATGATTGAGTATGTGTTACTTTTAATATTATGGAATTCCTATGGTTGAGTAACAATTCAGCTTTCTTCATGTGTAGAATTTAACAACTCTAATTTCACGTAAAATAAAAAAACTATATTATCTTTTAATTTTCTTATGTAACTTTGTTAATTTTTTTAATTCTTAAAGTAGTTATTTATATTCCAATTGAATTTTTATATATGTGTGTGCTTGAAATTTATGAAATAAAAATAAAATATCAAAATAACTTCCCAAATAAGTTTTCAAAAAGAAAAGCGCCCAAATACATTTATTATCTATTACTTCTTATTTACTCATATATAAACTATTACACAATATTAAGCAAACCAAAAAAGATCTATACTATTATTGGTTTATTCAGTTTCCTAAAAACTGAAACTCTATGTAATTAGGCTTTTCATATTCACCATTAATATCAATTAAAATCCACTTAAACTATAATTATTCACATTCATTTTCTTTGCAAATATTTGACTACTATAAAGATTGCTTCAACATTATGTACCCTCCCTACCATTCTGGACTCAGTTTATTGAGTAGTTGATCACTTTGGTGCTTGCCTCTAAACTCTCTACTACTAGGTTTGAAGTAAGCCTAAGAATAGAAAAAGAAATCTCTACCATGTTAGACTAAAGTTTCAATTATTCATATATTATTTGCATATATATATATATATATATATATATATATATATATATATATATATATATATATATATATATATATATATATAACTATAATTGTTCTTCTGCAAAGTTTTATGTCTCTTTTGGTTTCAATCTAAGCATTTTATTTACTCTCCACTTTTATGTATCTTTATTTTCTAGATTATTGTGCTAACTTTCTCTGGTGGTACCTCTTTTGTTATCTTATACTCTTCCTTTGTCTAGGGGTAACACAATCCTTGGCGTCAATAAGGGCATAGCAATTGTTTCAACATTTCAAGTGAGTACTACTTTAGAGGTGCGCTACTCATGTCAATACTATCTTCCACATCGACAATTACATAATTGAATAGAAGTACTCCATGTAAATGGTTCTTGGATGATTTCTCAAGCATTCCCTCATCTATGTGCAAAAAGATACACGTCGATACCTTTTACCTAACAGGTGGATCATTTCTTTAAGCTTCTCTCTAAATTTTGGTTGGAATAAATCTTACTGAAATTATGTGCTAAATTTTCATAGTTTTGTAACTTATAATATAATATAATATAATATAATATAATATAATCTATATATATCTATATTTTTATGTCTTCTTTTTTAGCATGATATTTTTATTTTTATATATCTAAGTTTTTTAACACGACAAAATTAAATATCTAGGTTAGTAGCATAAAAAGGAGAAAACTCACTTTATAAAAAGCTTTCTCCTTTAGTCCTTACACTTAATTCATTACTTAATGTTTTGATTTTTGTTACCTTTTGGTGTCTCTAAATTATTATTTTGATTAGTACTAATTATTATAGTTGGTTTTTAGAAGAGATTTGTTATAATATTTTCATTTTTTTAAAGCCTATAATCTTTTCAATTTTCTTGAGAAATCCTATAAATACCTAAGTAGAGAGGTCACCACTTATCTTTTCATTCACTTTTGTTTGGTTGTCACATCACTTATGTAAAAATTTTAATTTTTTTATCACAAATACTTTTTGTGTATTTGGATTTCTAAATTTTTTTTGTGTAAATTTGTCTTTTATTTATAAGCTTTTATTGATTAAGTATTGAGTTTGTTATAGGTTTCAAATTGCAGTCAAGTAAGGGAAAATGGAGCTTATATCGATCTGAGAAGAAATTGAAAAGACAAAGCACAAGATTTGAACTTCATGTTCTAGACAATTCTAAAGTAGTCAAAAAGACAAAAGAAAAATTTAGATTAGTTAGTGCATCATGCAGTTGAAAAACAATTTTTTCGTCAAACAATAGACATGTATGAATTATGTTAATTTTCCCCATTATTTCTTTGGAGCCTACACAATGCTCCTCATTATTTCTATTTCTATTTGTATTATTATTCGTTTATAATTTGATTATATACATAAAGAAAATTTAGAGTGAGCAAAAAAACAATTGCAACTATATAGAATTCATGGTAAGCTAAAAGACTAATGATATTTATAACATTAATAAGATATTTTATAAAGCATAAAAATCATGAATTTATGTGCATTGATAATATAAAAAAAGTTTTATCATTTATTATTATTATTATTATTATTATTAATATTAATATTATTATTATTATTATTATTATTATTGTTCTTTTAAAAGTAATGTAAACAGTCTTTTTTATATATACAATTTACTATTAAAAACTGTTTTTCCCATTTATTAATTTTTATCCATTGTTCTTGCCTTTTGAACTTCTAGGAATAGGTTACTACTTAAAAAAAACGGATGCCTTAAAATTTGTCCATATATATACATCTCAATTCCTACCCTTCCATGTGATCTCTTCATTGTTTTGGTTATTCCATCACTTATTTTTAAAAACAAAACACAATTTTACCCACCAATGCATACATAAAAGCCAAAAACTATGATATTTTTTGTCGGTTTACATTTTGTTGGTTCCATCATTCTTGCTCTTATTCATCACTTATGCTCTATATGATCTTTGTGTTTTTATAAATAAAAAGATTTTTTTCACTTTTTTTGGTGATTCATATTTTGATATATATACCAACATTTTAGCATTTGTCTTCTTTGTCTTGACTATTAGAAATCACTTTTGCTCGGTACCTTCAAGAGATAGGGTGTGCTACTATATATGCAAAAACGCATGGATTTTGGATGAAAAAAAAAACTCACAACAAGAGGCTGTGATCTTGATAAAGGATGAAGCTCAAAGTGAAATGTTTGAGATGGAGGTCTATTAGTTTGGCTGCGCATCATCTGAATTTATTCATATCGAGCTATAGGTGAAACCATGAAAGTGTATACAAAAAGAAGGTGAAGCTCATGTTGCAAAAGAGGCAATTAATTGTGAACCTTAAGGCAAAGAGGCAATTACATTGAATAATAGTAAGGCAAAGAGGCAATTACATTGAGAAATAAAATGAGTGTTATATTTTCTAATGATAAAAATTAAGGTTACATTGATCATTTTCTACTATTTTTCATTCTACTTATTTTTAATTTTTTTAGAATCCTTTATTTAAATGAATGCGTGCTCCTTTAAAAATATAAAAAAATGTTGTTTTTAAATATATAGTTGTACTAATTTTAAAGTTGGGTAAAACTTTTGAATAATTATAAATAAACGACGAATTAGATAACTATGCCAAGATTATATCCAAGTTACTCTAAATTAGATAATATAAGTATTGCCTAATTTGGACAATTGCAAGAGAGAAGTGATTAATAATCCATCCTAATTCTAAAACATTAATATGAAAATGGTGAATAATATAAGATCCTTAAATTTTTATTTCCTTCTACTAATATCACTACAATATTTATAGTCCTTATAATATTTATTAACATTATATACTACTAAACTACATTATATTAAAATGGATTTTCATTTTATCTATATATGTTTAAATTTTATTATCTTAATAAAGTATATAATTTTGTTATTCATTTATTTTAAATTATACATATTTAAATTATATCTTTAAAAAAAATTAAAAGCATTTTTTTTATAAACCCGTGCATCGCACGGGGTTATCCCCTAGTAATAAAACTAAAACCACCTTGACTCTTGAATTGTGAGTTTTCCTCCCTTTTTATTTTTATTTTAACAAACTTTCTCCCTTATTGATTGCCACTAATTCATTACTTTATGTTTCAATTTTGATGGCCTTTTAGTTTCTCTAAATTATTATGATGATTAATATAGATAGTTTTTAATAGAAATTGGTTACAATTTTTTATTTTCCTTCATTTAAGTCTCTCTTCAAAAATACTATAAATACCTAAGAAGAGATCAGATCACCATTTATCCTTTCATTTTTAGTTTACTTTTGTTTGGTTGTTACATCCCTTATATAATTTTTTTAGTTTACACAATCATTAATATTCATGCTTGAAAAAAGCTATTGTTGTAGTTGGAGTTCCAAATTTTTCTTATAGGTTTCATGTTTCAGGTTTCAAGCTATTGAAATTATTATAGGCTTCAAGTTTATGTATTCATCATGTTTTTATAGTGTGTAAACAAAAGAAACTATCTCTTCTTAGATTTGAGTATATATCTCACCTATTAAATTGTAATCTTCTTGATTGTATGTGGAAGAATAATTGATATAGTTTGTGTGTGTGTGTGTGTGTGTGAAGGAAGCTCCGATGAAACCTCCACAATACTTTTCATCTCTCTCTCTCTCTCTCTCTCTATCTCTCTCTCTCTTTCTCTCTCTCTCTCTATATATATATATATATATATATATCATTTTAGTATTACATATCAGTTTAGTCATTAAGAAATTAAAATTATAGAACATGAAAAGTCAATTGCAAATATTTGTAGTAGTCAATAATAAAGTTAACGTGGGATTATAGAAAAATAAAAAATGCCCCATGAAAGTGATATTGAGTCTTATATAATGAAAATGTATTTAGAATGCAATGGTATATATAATTGCTAGCATTAGAGAATTTTAAACAATTAAAAATACTAAATGGATTGCAATGATTTTGTTAAAAAAATGGATTGCAATGATAAAACTTACCGTATCAATATATTATAATGATTTTTCTTGAAAATTAACATATTAAAATGATTAAAGACATAAGTTACATAACATTGAATACAATTGAAGATGATTATACAAATGATATATTAAAGGGTGACACTTTATTATTTGTATTCTATTATTAAAGTGTGTAACATCCCTAATTTCGTTAATTTCAAATTAGGAAATTAACGAATTATTTATTACTCGAATAGGTAATAAATCAAGTCACGGATATGAGGTTGTTACGAAAGCAATTTATAATTGCTAGAGAAAATAATTTAAATGCATAACTGAGTGGAAATTAGTACTCTAAGGGTATTTTAGTATTTATACCACTCACCCAAAATGATCTCTGAGACACCAAAAATATCCAAATACTCTCTCATTCCACACTTGTGTGAATAAAAGAAATAGAAAGCAACAGAGAGAGAAAAGTGAGAACCGAGAGAGAAGAAAGAAGGAAGGTGGCGATGGAGGGAGAAAGAATTTGGGCAAGATCTCTCTCAATTGAACTCGAGGTAAGGGGCTTTATAGCTCGTTTTCTTCCATTTTTCTTCCTCTATCTATTGGTACCACTTTCACACCCTAATTTCTTCTCTAACTCAAGTTACCATTAATGGGTTTGAAGCTCCAATTTGAAAAATATGGAGATTTTTGTGAAATTGAAGCTTGGTATTGATGAATGGAAGCTCAACAACTGATGTGGAGTGTTCGGTTCCGGGTTCGGAGCGGATCCGGAGCGTGTTCGTGTGTTATGTGTCGATCGAGCTTCGGAGAGCTTCGGTTTTGTGTGATTTTCATCACACGAGGTGAGTTTTACTCGCTTAGGGAATTTAAATATCGTTTTTGAACTATGTTTGAATGATTTTCAAATTTCGGAGTTTCGAGAATTTTAGAGTCAAAAACGCTATTTTGCGAAAATGACGCGTGTTTGGAAATTTAACACGAAACCATAATGATTTGATTTTTGGATTGTTATGTTTGACTGAATATATGTGTCTTTGTGGTGGTATGCATGCGTGGTTGTTTAGGATTGAAATACAGTTTGGGATCGATCGGAGAACGAAACGGAACGGAATTGGGCATTAAGTTGAGAAGTTCCTATATCCCCAATATCCAATGTTTCGTTTCGACGCTCCGTTCGGCTCCAAACTTCTTTTAAATCCTTTTCCTAACCACCTAGAGCATTTATGTGGGATATCGTTTGTTTGAATGTGTTTTAAAGTCGTTGGTGTGATTCGGTTGAATTTTCAAAGCTATTGGAAAAACCGTAAATTTTTGTATATGTGTAAAATTAATGATTTTTGAACAAATTGATGTCTGGACTGGTTTTTCAGGTGATTATTATTTTTGGGATGTCCGTATTACAGAGGAAACTCTGCCGAATTTTCGTTGGAAATTTTTATACAAATTCAAAGTGGTTTTGAAATAACGATTAATGTTATGAGTATTTCGAAAAACCGTAAAATATAAATACGTGTGGGAACCAAATGGCTTACAACTTAAATGTTGACTAAACGGATTTTTTTAAGAATTTATGTGGATAATAATATGTTATTGCAACATATTATGGTGTGAGACTTAATCCGGTATATATATATTATATCGTGTATATGAGACGGCCCAATGCGGGTGTACTGTGATTAGAGGATATTTCGGTATATGATCAATATCGAATTAGGATTCGAGGCGGTGACGACCAGAGCTCGCGACATACTAGGCGGGAAGTCATGAGCCCCTAAACCTAGGCCTTCAATGATAGGGTTCACCGGATTAGCGGATGTGCGATCGGTGTTATGCTCGAGATGAATTATTGTACATAGCGATTTGCTCTCGATGATAGGGTTCACCGCTATTGTGCAATTGTTGGACGTTATGAATGCACTTTGTGTGTACATTTGACGATCAAGACCGTGTGTGCGCTTTGTATTTAGCACTGTGTGTGCAGTCGGTATTGTGCGTGGTTTACTAATTAAATCACGAAGTAAACAAATGTTTTATAAATAGACCGAGTGATAGGTGAGGGGTCACGGTAAGACTCACTGAGATTTGTTATCTCACCCTACAAATGTTGTTGCTTTTCAGTTAACAGGGAAGAAGAAGGTTGTATGGCACGAGTAGTAGGTGGCATGCTCGCATGTAAGATTGAATATTTAGTCTTCCTTCTGTCTTTATGTTTTCCTTGTTACTTTTGTATTAGTTTATGACTTAAATTTGTTTAAGTTATTTATTGGTTTTCCGCTATTCTTGTAAGGATTGTAAATCTAAGCAAGGAAATTTATACTCTGATGTAAGCTAATTTGTATGTTTTGGTATTTCTATTGTTTAGAAATACTAGGGTGTTACATTTTGGTATCGTGAGCGATTCGACCTAGTCGGACGTAGAGACCGTTTAGTCAAGAGGTTAGATAGAGTCATTAGGGACTTAGACAATTAAATGTCGAACCTTTCAAGATATTATGTGAAGTATTGAGTCGTGGATCCACTCAATGTTTCATGTGAGTTCTTGAGAATTATGACGATTAGTCGCCTCACTTTCCGAAAATGTCCAAACCCTACACCATAGGAATTCGCCTTCTCGGTTGATCGAGCACGCAATAAAAGCAAAGGGCTACGATTGGTGTTCGAAGTAAGCGATGGGCGGCCAAATTGGTTCGAGAAAGCGTGGGCGAATGTTCAATCAAGGAACCAGTGCAATTGTAGAATTGCGGTGGAAGCTATTGTAGGTCTGCAGGAATTACAAGTAAGAAAAGCCTTTAGGCAATAAGAATGATAGTACCGTAAGATCTCATTAAGAGTAATCGACACCAAATCTCGATCGTTGGATAGTATTTTATCAATTACTGAAACATTGTTTCATAGTTAATCTTACCTTATGGTTAGAGTAAACCCCAACTAAGATCGCAGTTAGAGATATTCTCCGGGTAGCTGCGAGTCTTGATAGGGTTCCTTTTTCCTTAAAGCCACACTGCGAAATGCTATGAGCCAATCTTGTAAGTTGTAGTGCAATCTCAGAATTGGCTACAGAACCCAATGTGGATCGAATTAGTTCTGATCACAGTTCCTGAACCAGGTCTCACTCAAGAGGAGATCAGCAGGTGACATGTACTGGGATTCAAACATTTTCCCGCTATGGCAATATTTCGGAAAGAGTGATCATTTATTGAAAGACCTGCACCTATATTGGATTATATTGTTAAACTTTTAGATGAGGAATTTGAGGATCATCTTTTCAATCTATTCCTGAAAACTTGTTTCCAATCGAGTTATGCAATGGGCGTGGCGTAGATAAATTGGATGGCACTCATGGACCGTTATTTGCTTCTAAGCAATGATTGCAGTAAGGAACATGAGATGTCACATGTGAGGGAAAATATATTCGAGCTGATTGATATATATTATGTGGAAGCTAGTCTCAGTTGTGAGAAATTTTCGATAGTTCACCAACTTATTTGATTCATAACTTCTAATCCGGAACTCCGAATTTTATGTTCCGGGATGCGTTGGAAAGCTAACGAAAATGTCTACACATCTGAGTAGATTGTGAACTAATTGTTCCGTTGTATTCTGAAGTATACTTCTACCTTACCCTAAGTCGTTAAGAATGGATTCCTAGATGCCGGTTGAGGCATTTCACTAGTGTACTACAAGAGTAGAACTTTCAATTACTTAAAGTATTGAAAGTGTTGTTGTCCTACAGGAAGGTTGAATCAACGGAGTGTTAAATGCCTTACTTCTCGTTAGGCAAGACACGTTCCTTACCAAATGGATACTTTAGGGCTATAGTTATGTTTGGAGGTTAGTAGAGTTTGGAGGGTTGTGGGACCAAAGGAATAAGTAACATAGTGAGAATTGTTCTCGGAATCAACGTTGGAAGCATTATTTTGTGCCCGTTTAACTCCGTGGAAGAATCCTTCTATTTTGATTATTTCTTTGATGTTATAATAACTAACTCAACTCCGTGATGAATCCAAACATAAACATTCCGCTAAGAGTAAATCCTACTTAGCTAGTAAAGCGGGTATGTATCAAGCGAGGGATCTATGTTGTTAGATTCTCTTATGCTTGAGTAATTGAGTATTAGACTCCATTCAAGAGAATGGTTGACTTTAGAAAAGTCGTTTGACATATGATCCATACCTTAGCTAATGATCTTAAGGACCATGATAATGAGGTCATTTCTTTGAAGTATGTAATAAGTTATAACGTAAACCGTATGTGCGGCAAATTTGAAGGAGAGTACGAGGAATGTTTGTGATACTTTAACGAAGCTTTAGCTATAGATAATGTAACTTATGACGATGCTATTCCAAACAGATCGATCAAGAAATGTTGCTTTGCATGGAAGATAGTTGGTTCAAATTATCACTCGCCTCTATTCAATGAAACAAAGTCCAAGGGCTTTGACCCGTAATCCATCCGCAATGCATGAGATTTTCGGTTCATAAGCTACATTAGCAACTCTTATCGTTATCAGTTACTACCGTTAATGATTACTGAGTTAGTAACATTTGTATAATATTATTAATCGTCCCTAATCCAAATAATATTTTGATATTTGAGATGGGTGCATCCTTGTATCACTATTGTTGATGGAATCCAAGTGAATGAATAGTAGATTTCAGTTCAAGGGAATGGTTGGTTGGAATAGTCATCTGACTTATAGGTTCGGAAAAGCCATACATGTGTCTGAAACTATCCGGATTTAGGAATTGAGTTTCGAAGAATGAGTCACGAGGTGAAGATATGTCTTATTAGTATGTCGGGTTAGCAAAGAAACAAACTCCTATGGGTAAGTGGGAAAATTATTTCATATCCAAATGTTTTCAAGAAAATTTTTACAAAACCGTTACCCATCGGTGAGATAGTCATGAGCTCGATGGTATGAGTTTAACCCAAGTTCTAATAGTACAAGATCCCATAAAATCGGAACGTGATGCCCTCTAGTTTAATACAAGTTGGGGTGTTCCGGTGACATGTTGAAAGGAAAGATGGGAGCGGGAGATCGGGTATGGATTACTTGGATGGACAAAGTTACTATTAGGAATAAGTATCCTTGCCAAGTATAGATGATTTGCGTGTCACTTCGAGGTGCAATATGTTTTCAAAGATTAGTCTAAGGTCGGGTTATCTTTAATTAAAAGTTAGGGTTTTAGTTGCTCAAGACAGACTTTCCATACTAGATATGGACATTACGAGTGAGTAGTGATGCCTTCGCCCTAACTAATTCTCCTATGGTATTCATGGATTACATGAACCGAGTTTTTCACCCGTACTTAGACTAGTTGTTGAAATTCTCACCGATAACATTTTGGTGTACACTAAGATCACTTTGAATCGTGATTTACATCTCTCTGCGTTGTTCTGAATATACTCTCGAGGAAAGGGATAGGCTAAACCCTAGAAGTATGAATTATGAGTGTCTGTAGTAAAATTTTGGGAACTTGTGAGATCCCAGTCAGGAGTGTCAATAGATTTCAATAAAGGAGAAATATGCGGTATCCCAATCTAGTGTGACTGTGGATTCTAGTAAAGTGAAGCTGTAGTGAATTGGGAAGTTGTCGTCTTCAGCTACAAAAGTAAGGAGTTTTGAGAAGTGATTGATTTGTATGGTAGGTTGTCGGAACATCCTCACAATAGTTCTTCCACTCATTCGGTTAACTTGTAAAGGTCGGCCATTTGAATGGGATTTCGATTGTGAGGAATATTTCTAGAGTTGTAAGAGGGATTGACTTCTGTTTCAATTCTCATTCTTCTGAATCCGTCCCTGAGTTTTAAAATTTACTGATTCGCGCTTGGGAAGGGTTTAGTATGTGTTTGATGCTGAATCAACAAGAGGTAGTTGTGCATCCATGTAAGAGAAGCCTTATGAGGAGAATTATCTAACTCATGATTAGTAATGGGCAAATTCCGTGTATATAGTGAAAACTGAAGATAGCTCTGAGTCGACAAAAAGGGGTTACGTTGACAAAGGAAGTAGACCACTAGGGTTGGATCGGATAATCCTGTATTGTAAGAATTTCACAACAACCAGTTGAGTTAGAAGGGATTGATCTTTGACTAATTCGTCATTTAGCCATATCCAAGTCATATCTTAGGTTATGGAGAGAAAATGCTTCAGACGAGAACAATTACAATTGTTTAAGGAGTTTGTAATCATTTTTTTTTCGGTTCAGGAAGCTATGTGGGAATTGGAGGACGATATGCGGATTAGATATCCGTATATATTCTCTTGAAGTATGTTTGTCAAATTTTGAGGACAAAATTTTTCAAGTTGGGGTGATTGTAACATCCCTAATTTCGTTAATTTCAAATTAGGAAATTAACGAATTATTTATTACTCGAATAGGTAATAAATCAAGTCACGGATATGAGGTTGTTACGAAAGCAATTTATAATTGCTAGAGAAAATAATTTAAATGCATAACTGAGTGGAAATTAGTACTCTAAGGGTATTTTAGTATTTATACCACTCACCCAAAATGATCTCTCTCGAGACACCAAAATATCCAAATACTCTCTCATTCCACACTTGTGTGAATAAAAGAAATAGAAAGCAACAGAGAGAGAAAAGTGAGAACCGAGAGAGAAGAAAGAAGGAAGGTGGCGATGGAGGAGAAAGAATTTGGGCAAGATCTCTCTCAATTGAACTCGAGGTAAGGGCTTTATAGCTCGTTTTCTTCCATTTTTCTTCCTCTATCTATTGGTACCACTTTCACACCCTAATTTCTTCTCTAACTCAAGTTACCATTAATGGGTTTGAAGCTCCAATTTGAAAAATATGGAGATTTTTGTGAAATTGAAGCTTGGTATTGATGAATGGAAGCTCAACAACTGATGTGGAGTGTTCGGTTCGGGGTTTGGAGCGGATCCGGAGCGTGTTCGTGTGTTATGTGTCGATCGAGCTTCGGAGAGCTTCGGTTTTGTGTGATTTTCATCACACGAGGTGAGTTTTACTCGCTTAGGGAATTTAAATATCGTTTTTGAACTATGTTTGAATGATTTTCAAATTTCGAGTTTCGAGAATTTTAGAGTCAAAAACGCTATTTTGCGAAAATGACGCGCGTGTTTGGAAATTTAACACGAAACCATAATGATTTGATTTTTGGATTGTTATGTTTGATCAATATATGTGTGTCTTTGTGTCACATGCGTGGTTGTTTAGGATTGAAATACGGTTTGGGATCGATCGGAGAACGAAACGGAACGGAATTGGGCATTAAGTTGAGAAGTTCCTATATCCCCAATATCCAATGTTTCGTTTCGACGCTCCGTTCGGCTCCAAACTTCTTTTAAATCCTTTTCCTAACCACCTAGAGCATTTATGTGGGATACTGTTTGTTGGGATGTGTTTTAAAGTCGTTGGTGTGATTCGGTTGAATTTTCAAAGCTACTGGAAAAACCGTAAATTTTTGTATATGTGTAAAATTAATGATTTTTGAACAAATTGATGTCTGGACTGGTTTTTCAGGTGATTATTATTTTTGGGATGTCCAGTATTCTGAGAGAAACTCACTGTCGAATTTTCGTTGGAAATTTTTATACAAATTCAAAGTGGTTTTGAAATAACGATTAATGTTATGAGTATTTCGAAAAACCGTAAAATATAGAGTACGTGTGGGAACCAAATGGCTTACAACTTAAATGTTGACTAAACGGATTTTTTAAGAATTTATGTGGATAATAATATGTTATTGCAACATATTATGGTGTGAGACTTAATCCGGTATATATATATTATATCGTGTATATGAGACGGCCCAATGCGGGTGTACTGTGATTAGAGGATATTTCGGTATATGATCAATATCGAATTAGGATTCGAGGCGGGTGACGACCCGAGCTCGCATGACATACTAGGCGGGAAGTCATGAGCCCCAAACCTAGGCCTTCAATGATAGGGTTCACCGGGATTAGCGGATGTGCGATCGGTGTTATGCTCGGATGAATTATTGTACATAGCGATTTGCTCTCGATGATAGGGTTCACCGCTATTGTGCAATTGTTGGACGTTATGAATGCAATCGTGTGTACATTTGACGATCAAAGACTTTGTGTGCAGTTTGTATTTAGCACTGTGTGTGCAGTCGGTATTGTGCGTGGTTTACTAATTAAATCACGAAGTAAACAAATGTTTTATAAATAGACCGAGTGATAGGTGAGGGGTCACGGTAAGACTCACTGAGATTTGTTATCTCACCCTACAAATGTTGTTGCTTTTCAGACAACGAGGGGAAGAAGAAGGTTGTATGGCACGAGTAGGTGGCATGCTCAGACAGAAGATTGAATATTTAGTCTTCCTTCTGTCTTTATGTTTTCCTTGTTACTTTTGTATTAGTTTATGACTTAAATTTGTTTAAGTTATTTATTGGTTTTCCGCTATTCTTGTAAGGATTGTAAATCTAAGCAAGGAAATTTATACTCTGATGTAAGCTAATTTGTATGTTTTGGTATTTCTATTGTTTAGAAATACTAGGGTGTTACAAAGTGCATGCCCATAACTTCAACAGATTAAATAGTATTTAATTTTGTATTACTAAATAAAATGAAAAATATTGTACTAATCTAAAAATAATATGAAACTATATTTACAAATTTTAAAATAATAAACTATTGAATGAACCTTAAATGAATTGTAAATCTAATTTAAGATCCACTATGCATGCATTACCTGTCACTCTTACAATCAGTTGTGATATATATCACCGTTTATTATTGCATAGATAATTGTCATTATAAGCCAATTGTATTCTTTTAACCTTCACACACTTACAGTTTTATAATCCCTTTAGCTTCTCATTTTTACAATCCTTTGTAACATATCACCCTATTTAATATTGAATATATAAATTGTCATTATAACCCAATTGTAAATTGTCATTATATAAATTGAGGGAGAGCTTTGCCGCCATTTGTGGTCTTACCCAACTCGAGGGATTAGTCAGTTGCGCGCATAGGATACCCGGTTTATACCAAAAAAAAGTTTGTAACCTTCACACTCACGATTTATAATCCATTTATATATATAGAGACTTTTATTCCCCGGCTTTATACACAGTACCCCTTTTCATCTCATTTGTGCACCCTTCCTCTTTTTGCATCTTCAATCATTTTCACCTACTAACACATTCTGGTTTAGTCACACTACAGTCATGACTACTAACAAGTAATTACTTCAACTGATCTCAAACCATTTTAATAGTCTACCCACAGACAACAAGTGTAACAAAGAGTGCCCTACATGCATGCAACAAATTGATAAGCAAATGATGCGTTGAAGGTAATTGGTGCATTGGATTGTCGATAAGAGAGAGTTGGAGGTTTTGGAGATTATAGGGGTATGCATGGAATTGGAGATCAGAGCCATTACATGTAGTAGTTTGAAGTTTTATTGGTAATTGGGGGAAGGTAATGTTGTATATATATTCACTCAAAGGAAAGAAGTATGCTGAATCTATGAATAAAAAGGAATCCAAATTGTAAATGTTATGGTGTTTAAAAGGCATTTGTAAAATACTTGGATGCTAGGAAAACGATAAATTTTTTCATAAGTTTTAGTCTCTTATTAGTGAAATCTCACTAATTCTTTTGAACTTGCAAGTCAAACCTACTTTTGAAAGGTTAGAGTGTTTATTATTTGCTTTATAGAGTCAACGACATAGATAAAGTTAAATTGACTTTTAAATTTTTAAAATAAAATTAAATAAAATTACTTAATAAAAAACTTGCAATTTTATGGAAAAAATTTATTATGGAAATCGGATGTTAATTAATCAAATTTTACCAACAAATAACTAATGAAATTAAAGTAAATTTTTTTTAAGAAATTAAATCATGCGTGTGTTTATATTATGTTGCATACCTATGACATGAATAAAAACTTAAGAGGTATGAATGAAACATAAACTCCATTTTGTTTTTATTTTAAACATTGTCTACTAATTTGCATTCATATTGTGCTTACTTATTTTAATAGAATTCATTTAAAGCGTGCTCCTTTGTAAATATGAAAAAATTGAATTTAATTTTTAGTTGTACTAATGTTAAAGTTAGATAAAACTTTTGAATAATATATTTAAACAATGAATTAGATAAGTATGTCAAAATTATATTCAAGTTGCTCTAAACTAAATAACATAACTATTGCCTAATTTAGTCTATTGCAAGAGAGAAGTAGTTAATATTTCATGATAATTCTAAAACATTAATATGAAAATGGTGAATAGTCTAAGTTCCTTAAATTTAATTTGCTTCAACTAATATCATTACAATATTTATAGTTCTTATTGGTATAATATTTATTAACATCATATAATACTAAACTAAAATATATTAAAATTAATTTTCATTTTCTCTATGTTTGTTTAAAATTTAATATCTTAATAAATTGTATGAAAATTATTATTACTTTCTTTCTAATTATACGTATTTAAATTTATCTCAGAACATTATTTTAAAAACAAATTTTTTGTATAAACCCGTGCATCGCACGAGATTAGCCCCTAGTCTATATAAATCTCTAAAGGAAGCTTTTTTCCAAGCTCTAGGATGCTCCACATCATTTCAATTTATTTTCCAACTTAAATCTCAACATTCTTTTTTACTTAATTAATATCCACTAAACCTTTATGACATTCAATTTTTAAATTAATATAAATCTAACTTTATCAATACTTCTTAAACATCACAATATATATATTCAATTAACTTTTCTGAACCAAAAAATATTCATATTATCTTTTTCTTGATTTTAATTTTTTTATAAACATTTAGCAAATGTTAAATTCATTTTATTAAAAACATTAAAAAGATGTTAACTAAATACTACATTTTCTATAAACTTCATTTCTTTTCCCTACAAAAAAATGAAATTCTATGTCTATATTGTGAACTTTAGTAGACCAAATTTATTCCTCTAATTATTTTCATAAGGAATTTTCATTATTATTACAACAAGTACTTATTTATACATAATTTTCTACACACAAACTTGACTATTGAATTGTGAGTTTTTCTTCCTTTGTTATTTTTATTTTAAAAAAAAAACTTCTCCCTTATTGATTACTCTTAATTAATTACTTGATGTTTTGATTTTTTTGCCTTTTGGTGTCTCTAAATTATTATTTTCATTAGTACTAATTATTAGTGTTGGTTTTTAATAGAGATTAGTTACAATCCTTTCATTTTCCATCACTTAAATTCTTCTTTTCAAAATACTATATATACCTAAGAAGAGAGGTCACCCCTCATCTTTTCATTTTTACATTTTTTGAGTGTTACATCACTTATGTGACTGTTTTTTTATTTGGTTTTTACATCATCAATATTCTAGCTTGAAGAAATGTATTGTAGTAGATGGAGTTCCAAAAGGTTGTATAAATTTGTCTTTTATTCTTAAGCTTTTATTGATTGTTGATTAGATATTGAGTTTGTTATAGGTTCCAAATTGCAGTCAAGGGAGGAAAAATGAAGTTTACATGGATAGGAGAAATTGGAAAGGCAAATCAAAGGATTTGAGCTTCATGTAGACAATTCTAATGTTGTCAAAAGTTATAGACATAGACATACAATTGAGGAACCATTTTTTAGTGAGTAATGCAGTTGAGGAACAATTGTTTAGTGAGTAATGTTGTCAAAAGTTATAGACATAATAATTTGGATTAGTTAGTGAGTAATGCAGTTGAGGAACAATTTTTTGCCAAGCTCTTGACATGTATGGATTATTTTAAATTTTAATATTGTTCTTCAAAAAATTGTTTAGTTTTAATAGGTTCCATGAAATTGGATGAGGCTTTGTATCTAAAAGTTTTTTATAATATGTTCTTTGAACATTCACAAATGCATGTTCGTTAATGTCCCTTCTAAACTAATGATATTAAGATTTTATTTTATTTTATTTTTATTTTTTGTACAATTTAATATTAATAATAAATTTGTTAATTATTATTCATTATAAATTAATGAGATGAAGTTTTTACTTACATTTAATTTTTTTATTTTCAAAAAAATTTAAAGATAGATAAATATCAATGTACCATTTGAAACACCATACTTCTGTAGCAAATAAATTATATTATTACTAAAATAGATTAATATAAATTAGTTTAGTAAACACTTTTTATAATTATAATAGTTTAGATCAATTTAAAAGATTAGAATCATATGGATTTGTCTTTGTAACACCCTAGTATTTCTAATCAATAGAAATACCAAAACATACAAATTAGCTTACAACAGAGTATAAATTTCCTTGCTTAGATTTACAATCCTTACAAGAATAGCGGAAAACCAATAAATAACTTAAACAAATTTAAGTCATAAACTAATACAAAAGTAACAAGGAAAACATAAAGACAGAAGGAAGATTAAATATTCAATCTTACATGCGAGCATGCCACCTACTCGTGCCATACAACCTTCTTCTTCCTGTTAATCTGAAAGCAACAACATTTGTAGGGTGAGATAACAAATCTCGATGAGTCTTACCGTGACCCCTCACCTATCACTCGGTCCATTTATAAAACACTTATCCTTTCAAATAGATTATTTATGATGCACCCAATCCCTCGCCGAATTGGTTAATAGCGTTGGAAGTTTCTTCTCAACCTAAGTACGCCTTGACGCACTCCAATTCCTTGCCGAATTGGTCAATAGCATTGAGAATTTCATTCCAACCTAAGTACACCCATTTATTAGTAATTCAATATGAATTACAATACACAATCAATCAATGGTAATCCGGTAAATAAATTACATTAGAGTTCATAACCCAATTCTTGATGGCTATGTACAATTTAAATTACTTATCTATAGTTCATAGCCCAATTCTTGATGGCTATGCACTATCCTCTTTATTAATCTAGTACAACACCTTAAACCATTTTTCTTTTCTTCGGTTTGCGGTGAACCCAATCCACTCACACGATGAACAACCTCATATGGGCCTAGCTCGAGGGCTCATGACTTCCCTCTCCCTAGTGTACTATCCTCTTGGGTCGTCACCCATAAACGATATATTTCAATATCATACCCGCATTGGGCCGTCTCCTATACACAATATAATTTAGACATCATACACGCATTGGGCCATTTTCTATATTCGATATAATTCATATACGAAAACATAATTATATCTATGATATTTTATTATACCATACTAGAACAATCAAGAACCTATATCACGGTCCAATCATCACTTTATATTCAAAAGTTTGATTCTCACACGTATACTATGTTTTACTGAAATATTCGTAACATTAACCGTTTAATTCAAAACCGCTTTGAGTTACGTATCAAAATTTCTAACGAAAATTCGGCGAGTTTCCTCTGTAATACTGGACATCCCAAAAATAATATTTACTCCAAAAAACCAGTCCGGACATCATTTTATTCCAAAATCATTAATTTCAGACATATACAAAATTCTACGGTTTTCCAATAGATTTGAAAATTCAACCGATTCACACCCAACTCTAAAACACATCCAAACAAACAATATTCCACATAATCCAGTCCAAACATATCAATTCAAAAATCAAAGCATTATGGTTTCGTTTTAAATTTTCAAACACGCGTCATTTTTCGTAAAAAATAGCGTTTTTGACTCTAAAATTCTCGAAACTTCAAATTTGAAAATCATTCAAACATAGTTCAAAAACGATGTTTAAAATTCCTAAGCGAGTAAAACTCACCTATCGTGATGAAAATCACGAACAACCAAAACTCTCCGAAACTCGATCGACACATAACACACGAACATGCTTCGGATCCGCTCCAAACCCGAACCGAACACTCCACATCGTTGTTGAGCTTCCAATCATCAATTCCAAGCTTCAATTTCGCTTAGATCCATAAATCCCCAATTTTGAGCTTCAAAACCCATTAATGGCAAAACGAAAAACGGAAAGAAATTAGAGTGTGAAAGTGGTACCAATAGATAGAGGGACGAAAAATGGAAGAAAACGAGCTATAAATCCCTTACCGGTTGCTACGTGGAGGAGATCCTCCCTCCTTCCCTTCTTCTCTCCTTCGCCATTCCTTTCTTCACTCTCTCTCTCTCCATTCTCCATTCTCTCTCTCTGTTTCACGTTTTTTCTTCTTCTTTCTTTCTTATTCTTTCCTTATTTAATTCCTTTCCTTCTTTCTTTCTTTTTCTTATTTTATTCATTTCTTATCTCTCTCTCTCTCTGTTCTGTTCCCTTCTTTCCTTATTTCTTTCTTAATTTTATCACAAGTGTGGAATGAGAGAGTATTTTGGATACTTTTGATGTCTCGGAGATCATTTTGGGTGAGTGGCATAAATACTAAAATAGCCTTAGAGTACTAATTTCCACTCGATTATGCACTTAAATTATTTTCTCTAGCAAATTTTAAATTGCTTTCAGTAACAATCTCATATCCAAACTTGATTTATTATTTATTCGGATAATAACTCACTCGTTAATTTCTTAATTTGAAATTAACGAAATTAGAGATGTTCTGATCACTGAACTTGAAAAAATTTTGTCCTCAAAATTTGACAAACATACCTCAAGAGTATATATACGGATATCTAATCCACATATCGTCCTCTAATTCCCAAATAGCTTCCTCGAACCAGAAAAACGATTACAAACTCCTCAAGCAATTGTAATTGTTCTCGTCCAAGCATTTTCTCTTCATGACCTTAGATATGACTTGGATTTGGCTGAAATGACGAATTAGTCAAAGATCGATCGTTTCTAACTCCACAGCTTGATCGGGATTAGAAGGTCTTTCCTCAATTAGGATACAAGAAACACTTCATTTAAATTGAACAATTCCCAAGATAAAACTATACAATACTCCACTAGCACCATACACTCGAGAACCGAGTTCTTCACGCAAAGCAATACTCTACGGTAACAATGGTTGATGTAACTTTTACAATACAGGATCATCGGATCCAACTCTCGTAGTCTACTCCTTACATCAACATAACCCTTTTTGTCGACTCGAGTTACCTTCAATTCTCCTACATAACCATTAGTTTTCCATTTCAAATCATGAGTCGGAAAATCCTTTTCATGAGGCTTCTCTTGCATGAATACTTAAACCAAGACTTCTTGTTAATTCAAATCAAAACACATACTAAACCCTTTCCAAGGCGTCATTGTAAATTTAGAAATCGGGATGGATTCGGAAGAATAAAGATTGAAACAGCAGTCAATCCTCATACAACTCTAAAAATTATTCCTCACAATCGAAATCCCATTCAACGGCCGACCTTTACAAGTTAACCGAATGAGTGAAATAACTATCGTGAGAATCTTCCGATAGACCTATTATACAAATCAATTAGTTCCAATAACTCCTTACTAGAATTTATCGCCATAACAGCATGGATACCACATATCCTTGACATTTTACTTCAAACCTCCCAAATCGCACTTCGGAGGTTTAGCCCATCACTTCTTTACTCAAGTATATTCGCACAATGCGGAGATGTAAGTCACGATCCACATGGTCTTAATGTATACCAAAATGTTATCGGGAAAATTTCAACAACAAATCTAAATACGGGTGAAAAACTCGGTTCATGTAATCCATGAATACCGTAGGAACATTAGTTAGACCAAAGAGCATCACTCACTCGTAATGTCCATATCTAGTATGGATAACTATCTTCGGAATACCTAAGTCCTAACTTTTAATTAGAAAAACCCGACCTTAGACCAATCTTTGAAAACACTGCTTCACCTTGAAGCTAAACAACCTAAGCATAGATTCTCGACATAGATACTTATTCTTAACCATAACTTTATCCAACTGGAGGTAATTTATACCCGACCTCCTGCTCCCATCTTTTCTTTCCAACAAGTAACACAGGAGCACCCCAACTTGTGGGAAAACTAGGTAATATCACGTTCGATTTCATGGGAATCTTTGTACTATTAGAACTTGAGTTAAACTCATCACTACTCGAATTCGTGACTATCTCACAAATGGTTAACGGTTTTGTAAAAATTTTCTTAGAAACATTTGAATGTGAAATAATCTTCCCACTTACCCATAGGAGTTTGTTTCTTTGTTAACCCGACATACTAATGAGACGTATTTTCACCTTGTGACTCAGTCTTTGAATCTCAATTCCTAAATCCGGATATTTTCACACACACAGACGGCCTTCGTAACCTATAAGTCAGATGACTATTCCAACCAATCATTCCCTTGAATTGAAATCTACTATTCATTCACTTAGACTCCATTCAAGAGAATGGTTGGCTTGAGAAAAGTTGTTTGACATATGATCCATACCTTAGTTAATGACCCTAAGGACCATGATGATGAGGCTGCTGAAGTATATAATAGTTATAACGGAACTGTATGCGGTCTTTGCAAATTTGAAGGAGAGTATGAGGAGTATTTATGGTACTTTTAACGAAGCTTTAACTACAAAAAAATGTAACTTAAGACTATGCTATTCCAAACAGATCAGTCAAGAAATGTTGTTTTGATTGGAAAGTGGCTAGTTCGGAAATTACTCGCTGTATATATTCATGAAATAAAGTCAAAGGACTTTGATCTGTAATCCATGTGTAATGCATGAAATTTTGGTTCACAAGTTAGATTTGCAACTACTGTGATTAGTTACTGAGTTAGTAACATTGGTATAATATTATTATACCAAAATGTAACACCCTAGTATTTCTAAACAATAGAAATACCAAAACATACAAATTAGCTTACAACAGAGTATAAATTTCCTTGCTTAGATTTACAATCCTTACAAGAATAGCGGAAAACCAATAAATAACTTAAACAAATTTAAGTCATAAACTAATACAAGAGTAACAAGGAAAACATAAAGACAGAAGGAAGACTAAATATTCAATCTTCTGTCTGAGCATGCCACCTACTCGTGCCATACAACCTTCTTCTTCCCTGTTAATCTGAAAAGCAACAACATTTGTAGGGTGAGATAACAAATCTCAGTGAGTCTAATACTCAAATACTCAAGCATAAAAGAATCTAACCACATAGATCCCTCGCTTGATACATAACCGCTTTCCTAGCTAAGTAGGACTTTCTCTAAGCGGAACGTTTATGTTTGGATTCATCACGAAATCAAACCAGTTATTATACTCATCAAAGAACTAATCAAAATAGAAGGATTCTTCTACGGAATCAAACGGGCACAAGATAATGCTTCCAACGTTGATTCCGAGAACAATTCTCACCACTTTAGTCATTCCTTTGGTCCCACAACTCACCAGCTCCACAAACGTTCAAACATAAACATAACCTCTTTAACGTATCCATTTGGCATGGAACACGTCTTGCTTAACAATAAGTAAGGTGTCTCACGCTCACTTGATTCCGTCTTACTATAGAACAACAACACTTTAAGAAATTGAATGTTCCACCCTTGGATATACTGGCGGCATATCTCATAATCGATCGCTTTTGGAAGCTCCACCGATCGTTGAAAAGCTATAGTCTGCTAACAACCTTTTCCGGGGAATAAAACCATTGGAAAACTATAATGAGTATCATCCTAAAACAGTGTTTAGGAATCTCATCTTAATGACTTAAAATCCTCTTTCAACTTCCTGTGCCTATAATAGGTTTATGTTCTACAACCGCTTTAGTACCAAACAACTTGGGATATTACCGAGATACAGTTCAGAATACCACTGAACAACTGATTCACAAACTACTCAGATGTGTAGACATTTTCGTTAGCTTTCCAACGCATCCGGAACATAAGAATCGGAGTTCGGATTAGAAGTTATAAATAAAACAAGTCGGAGAACTATCGAAAATTTCTCACATACCGAGACTAGCTTCCTCATAATATATATATCAATCATCTTGAATATATTTCCCTCACATGTGACATCTCATTTTCCTCATCATTGTCATTTCTTAGAATCGAATAACGGTCCATGAGTGCCATCCATTATCGTCTTCCATGCCCATTCTATAACTTGATTGAAAACGAGCTTTCGAGAATAGATTAAAAATATGCCCTTCCAAATTCCTCATCCGAAAGTTTAACATTAGCATCCAATATAGGTGCGAGTCTTTCATCCATGAATCACTCTTTCTAAAATATTGCCATAATCGGGAATAGTTTGAAATCCAGTACATGTCACCATCAAGTCACCTACTGCTCTTATCTTGATTGAGACTTGGTTCAAAAACCGTGATCAT
Source organism: Oxytropis ochrocephala (assembly GCA_020916435.1). Lineage (NCBI taxonomy): Eukaryota > Viridiplantae > Streptophyta > Magnoliopsida > Fabales > Fabaceae > Oxytropis > Oxytropis ochrocephala. Next base: position 126,873,658 of record CM037088.1, read on the forward strand.
AACTAACTCGATCAACATTGGGTTCCGTAGCCAATACAGAGATTGAACTACAACCTACTAGGTCGGCTTCATAGCATTTCGCAATATGGCGTAAAGGAAAAAGAAACATGATCAAGACTCGCAGCTATCCAAAAGGATATCTCTAACTGCGATCTAAGTTGGGGTTTACTCTAACCATAAGGTAAGGTTATTGTAAAACAATATTTCGGTAACTGATAGACCGGCTAATCAATAATTAGGATTCCGGGGTGTCCGTTAATCTTAACAGATCTTACGATACTGTCATTATTCCTGCCTAAAGGCTTTTCTTAATTGTAGCTCTTTGTATGACCTACAATAACTTCCACTGCAATTCTACAATCGCACTTGGTTCACTGATTGAACATTCGCCCACAATTTCCTCGAACCAATTTAGCTGCCCATTGCTTACTTCAAAACACCAACTGTAGCCCTTTGCTTTCGCTGCGTGCTCTGATAAACTGAGAAGGCCAGAATTCCTATGGTGTAGGGTTTGGACATTTTCGGGGCTAAGGCAACCAATCGTTATCATTCCCAGTACCTTGCATGAAAAATTGAGTTGATCAAGCTCAAAGCTTCACATAACATACTGGAAGGTTCTAACAATTGCCTGTCACAGTCCCTAAGTGACTCTATCTAATCTCTTGACCATAAGGTCTCTACGTCCGACTAGGTCGAACCGCTCTGATACCAAAATGTAACACCCTAGTATTTCTAATCAATAGAAATACCAAAACATACAAATTAGCTTACAACAGAGTATAAATTTCCTTGCTTAGATTTACAATCCTTACAAGAATAGCGGAAAACCAATAAATAACTTAAACAAATTTAAGTCATAAACTAATACAAAAGTAACAAGGAAAACATAAAGACAGAAGGAAGATTAAATATTCAATCTTACATGCAGAGCATGCCACCTACTCGTGCCATACAACCTTCTTCTTCCTTCCTGTTAATCTGAAAAGCAACAACATTTGTAGGGTGAGATAACAAATCTCGATGAGTCTTACCGTGACCCTCACCTATCACTCGGTCCATTTATAAAACACTTATCCTTTCAAATAGATTATTTATGATGCACCCAATCCTCGCCGAATTGGTTAATAGCGTTGGAAGTTTCTTCTCAACCTAAGTACGCCTTACGCACTCCAATTCCTTGCCGAATTGGTCAATAGCATTGAGAATTTCATTCCAACCTAAGTACACCCATTTATTAGTAATTCAATATGAATTACAATACACAATCAATCAATGGTAATCCGGTAAATAAATTACATTAGAGTTCATAACCCAATTCTTGATGGCTATGTACAATTTAAATTACTTATCTATAGTTCATAGCCCAATTCTTGATGGCTATGCACTATCCTCTTTATTAATCTAGTACAACACCTTAAACCATTTTTCTTTTCTTCGGTTTGCGGTGAACCCAATCCACTCACAGTGAACAACCTCATATGGGCCTAGCTCGAGGGCTCATGACTTCCCTCTCCCTAGTGTACTATCCTCTTGGGTCGTCACCCATAAACGATATATTTCAATATCATACCCGCATTGGGCCGTCTCCTATACACAATATAATTTAGACATCATACACGCATTGGGCCATTTTCTATATTCGATATAATTCATATACCGAAAACATAATTATATCTATGATATGTTATTATACCATACTAGAACAATCAAGAACCTATATCACGGTCCAATCATCACTTTATATTCAAAAGTTTGATTCTCACACGTATACTATGTTTTACGAAATATTCGTAACATTAACCGTTTAATTCAAAACCGCTTTGAGTTCTGTATCAAAATTTCTAACGAAAATTCGGCAGAGTTTCCTCTGTAATACGGACATCCCAAAATAATATTTACACAAAAACCAGTCCAGACATCATTTTATTCCAAAATCATTAATTTCGTACATATACAAAATTCTACGGTTTTCCAATAGATTTGAAAATTCAACCGATTCACACCCAACTCTAAAACACATCCAAACAAACAATATTCCACATAATCCAGTCCAAACATATCAATTCAAAAATCAAAGCATTATGGTTTCGTTTTAAATTTTCAAACACGCGTCATTTTCGTAAAATAGCGTTTTTGACTCTAAAATTCTCGAAACTTCGAAATTTGAAAATCATTCAAACATAGTTCAAAAACGATGTTTAAAATTCCCTAAGCGAGTAAAACTCACCTATCGTGATGAAAATCACGAACAACCGAAACTCTCCGAAACTCGATCGACACATAACACACGAACATGCTTCGGATCCGCTCCAAACCCGGAACCGAACACTCCACATCAGTTGTTGAGCTTCCAATCATCAATTCCAAGCTTCAATTTCGCTTAGATCCATAAATCCCCAATTTTGAGCTTCAAAACCCATTAATGGCAAAACGAAAACGGAAAGAAATTAGAGTGTGAAAGTGGTACCAATAGATAGAGGACGAAAAATGGAAGAAAACGAGCTATAAATCCCCTTACCCGGTGCTACGTGGAGGGAGATCCTCCCCTCCTTCCCTTCTTCTCCTTCGCCATTCCTTTCTTCACTCTCTCTCTCGGGTCTCCATTCTCTCTCTCTGTTTCACGTTTTTCTTTCTTCTTTCTTTCTTATTCTTTCCTTATTTAATTCCTTTCCTTCTTTCTTTCTTTTTCTTATTTTATTCATTTCTTATCTCTCTCTCTCTCTGTTCCGTTCCCTTCTTTCCTTATTTCTTTCTTAATTTTATCACAAGTGTGGAATGAGAGAGTATTTTGGATACTTTTGATGTCTCGGAGATCATTTTGGGTGAGTGGCATAAATACTAAAATAGCCTTAGAGTACTAATTTCCACTCAGTTATGCACTTAAATTATTTTCTCTAGCAAATTTTAAATTGCTTTCGTAACAATCTCATATCCGAAACTTGATTTATTATTTATTCGGATAATAACTCACTCGTTAATTTCTTAATTTGAAATTAACGAAATTAGGGATGTTACAGTCTTTTAAAACATTTAGTGCAAATTAAAAAAAAAGTGATAAAGGAGGCTTGATCGTTGGTGACCTTTCCTCTCTCTCTGTTTTTTTTTTTAAATGTATCTCTTATTGATTACTCATCAATATTTTTTTTAGTCAAAACTCTTCAATATTTATGATTAGTAGTTATTATTTTAGTTGCCTTTTAGTGTCTCTAAATTAATATAATTAGTACAATATATTTTATTTTTCTTGATTTAAAATCCACCCAACAAATCCTTCTTTTTTTAATAATATATTGAAAATATTTTATAAAATCAAAATTAAAAATAGATGAAACTAAAATTATATAATAAATTATTTACTTGCTATTTGATTGCACAAAAACAAATATTAATTATTATAAGAAAAAACACTATCGTAAAAATAAATGAACTGTCTCATTTTTTCCCTTTGGCGTCCAATATCATGTTTTACCACCATGAACTAATCTATACATATGATTGCTTTGATGAAAAAAAAAATCTACACATATGAATGTATAGAAAAACAATTTATTTGTCGTAAAAAAAAGTCAACTAACTCACCATCTCTATTGTCATATTAAAATGTGTCTATTGGTATTACTTTTGTTGACCTAATGTTTATTATCAATTTAACATTTTTTGTGCATTCATCAAATTGATCTATAAAATTCTTATGGGTCATGATTAGTTGTTTAATATTAATCATTCACACAATTAAAAATTCCATACAAATAGTAACCGATGTCATCCAAAAGGTTTATATTCCACCATCTACTACTTACATAACTTAATAATTCTTTAATAAAACAATAAAGCTTTTATGAACAGTCTTTTCTATTTAAACCATATAGTTAACCATTTCCATTCAAATGCATCCTCACAAGAGGTTAGGTGTTAATTGAACATAAGTTTCTATATAAACACTTTAAATATTTTCACCATTAGAAATAAAATAGTGTTTTCTTTCTAAACAATCCATCATCCACAAAAAGCGCATGCAAAATAAAAAGGATAATTTTAACCATAGGACACTCTCAACATCCATGAAAAAGCGGAATGGACTCATTCAAGTATGTTGCTACTCATTGACGAGAATGTATGAATTCTATAATTTTTCTTTCTTACAATATACTTTATTGCAAACTTTTCTAATTCAAATTTTTCAAAACCTTTTAGACCACCACATACATACTTCCTTTGGGAGAAATAATGGCATAGATTCATGAATATATTACAAGAATGTAAAATATTTAGTATTACTAAATTTATTGTATTATGCTATTCAATTTTCTTATCGACCAACTAACAATTTCATGATAGAATATCATAAATTTCATAATTAGAAATAAGACAATATAAAGGATTTAGATTTCATATTGAGAATTAAGACAATAAAAAGGACTTAATTAGATCAACTATCAAAGTTTTATTAAATTTCCAACACGAAACTTTTCCTAGGGTCAGAATAAGGTGAATGTGATTTGTAATGCATAATATTCAACTTTATATTTCATTTATCGATTAAATATTTGTTTCAAATAATTGCAACGTCGAATCTAATGAAGATGAGTCAACTTATACTGAGAACAAAAAGTGGTCGAAAGAGAAGTTCAAAAAATTGTATGATTGAAAAAATTAGATTTAGTTTTTAGAACTTTAGATGTTTCAATTATCGCAACAAATATCACTATGGTTGATTAAATAATTGTTCGATTTTTTATTTATTTAAAATGTTGGGTTTTAATAGGTTTAAAATACCATGAATTTACTATTAAAATATTTGTTAATTATTAATTTTATAACTTAGATATGTTTATAGAATAAAAAAAAAACTGTAACAATCTCTATATTAAAAACCAATTAACTAAAATAATTAGTACTAACCATACTAATTTAGAGCCACTAAAAGACAATTAAAATTAAGACTCACCTGATAGATTAATAGTAATCAATAATGGAGTAATTTAAAAATAAAATAAAAAAACTCAAAGTTGGAAGAGATAGTAAAATATGAGTGAAAGATGTAGAGTTTTAAACAGTTGTTTGTAACAACAAACAACTATTTAAAGAAGACAACTTTGGATTTGAGTGGACTTTCGTAAGAAAAAAAAAAAAATGTGCAAAAAATAAAGGATTTCATGTTTTTATAGTTTTATATATATATATATATATATATATATATATATATATTTTGCATTAGAAAATGATATATTTTTATATATAAATTTCATAAGATTTAATAAAAAAATATTATAGCAGCACGTGCATCGCACGGGGTTTTCCCCTAGTAAATATCTAAAGGAAGCTTTTTTCCAAACTCTAGGATGCTCCACATCACTTTCCTTTGTTTTTCAATTAGATTTTTAACTATATTAATATTTATTCATAATTTCCACATAAATGAGACTTCATTTCATGATAACCACTAACTTATTAAATGATACTCTTAGTAAAATAGTATTTAACTATTATTTATGTGAAACCCCTCCCTTTAAATGCATAATTGTAACATGAAAAATAATTTTAAAGGTCAACTAATAATATCTTATTTCATCTAACCTATTATAATTGGTAAATATAAATAAAAAACTCATGTAAAATAAGCTTTTTATATTTATATAAGCTTTTTATTTCTATATCTATCTATCTATGCATACATACCTCTATATCTATATAAATCTCTAAAGGAAGCTTTATTCCAAGCTCTAGGATGCTCCACATCATCTTCATTTATTTTTCAATTAGATTTTCAATTATAATAATATATTTTAATAATTTTCACATAAAATTAGGAGACTTAAATTCATGATAACCACTAACTTATTAAATGATACTCTTAGTAGAATAATATTTTACTCTTATTTAAGTGAAACCCATCCCTTTAAATGCATAATTGTAACATAAAAAAAATTTAAAGATTAACTAATAATTTCTTATTTAATCTTTTTTTGACCAAATTTTTTATTTCCTCTAAACTATTATAATTGGTAAATATTAATAAAAATTTCATGTAAAATAAGCTTTTTACATTTAGATAAAATTATGTCTATGTTTATTTGAATTACCTATATATTATCTATAATCTATCTATCAATCATCAATCAATATCTATATCTATCTATATCTATATCTATATAAATCTCTAAAGGAAGCTTTTTTCCAAGCTCTAGGATGCTCCCCATCATTTCCATTTATTTTTCAATAATTTTTTTTATTTTATTAATATTTATTTATAATTTACAATTAAAGTAGACTTAAATTCATTATTACCACTAACTTATTATTATTAAATGCTACTCTTAGTGGAATAAAATATTTGGTGATGCCTATGAGCATTCTAAAGAAGAATAAAAACCTACGGTTATGGATTGCTAATAAGAATTACACATAAAATTATTCATAACACAATGAAGGGAAATGTTTATCTATATCTATATCTATATCTATATTTATCTATACATATAAGTAAAAGAATCCCCAATGGAGCCTCCATAATAATTCTTGAATTTTTGCTTTTATTTTTGTCTATTACAAAACTTCTCTTTTATTATTTATTAATTTCTACCTTTGTGTCCAACCCACTACTATTAATAAATTCCAACTTAGTAATAAATTTACACATTATATTATATTTAATCATAATTTTTGTATAAATGAGACTTTGATTTTAATTTTTAATATATAATTAAATATAAAAAAACAAGATTTTTTTTATATTAATCAATGTTCATTCTCAATTCATGAGACTTATGAGCTCAATTATGTGTTCATTCTAAACTCAATTTTATGTTCTTATATTAGTTACTTTTTATTGTTTTGTTTTTATATTTATTACTATTTATTCTAAATGTTTTTTAAATTATATATTTATTTACATAGAAATTATATTATTATTAGAATTGGTCAAAATTTAAATTAATTGAATTAATAAATATATTTATCAATTATAATAGTTTAGATGAAATAAGAAATAATAAGTTGACCTTTAAAATTCTTTTTATGTAACCATTATGCATTGAATGGAGGGTTTCACATTTACATGAATTATTGCTTTAATTTACAATAAACTCATGAGTTAGTGGAATATGAGTGGAAGAAATAGAGTTTAAACTAATTATAACAAGAAATGACTATTTAAAGGAGAGATCTTTGGATGGTTAGGGTAGAGGTTTTGACAAAAATAATCATATAAAAAAATAAGAAGTAGAAGAAAGGAGCAAGTTTCACAAGAAGGTGTAGAATGCACAAAAAGGGTAAAGATTTTTATGTTCTTAACAGTTTTAAGTTGACAAATAGGCAATGTTTTTTTGTAAAGTTATAGACATTGAGAAATTATGTATATTTTAATATTGTTCTTAAGAAAAATGTTTAATTTTTTGTATGATGTGTTAGATCTAAATGAGTTGCATATGTTCCACGAGCCTTCATAATCTTTGGTGTCACTTCTAAGAAGGAAATTACATTAGGTGCAAGAATCATATAGAAAACAAGGAGTAGAAGAAAGGAGCAAGTTGCACGAGATGTAGAATTCGCAAAAAGGATAAAGAATTTCATGTTCTTGATAGTTTGAAGTTGATAAATAGACAACGATTTTTGGTAAAGTTATAGGCATTGAGATGTATAGTTTAATATTGTTCTTTAGAAAAATATTAAATTTTATAGTTTTGTAAAATTGTATGATGTGCTAGATCTAAATGAGTTGCATATGTTCCTTGAGCCTTCATAACCTTCAGTGTCACTTCTAAGAATAAATTACATTAGGTGCAATAATCATATAAAAAACAAGGAGTAGAAGAAAGGAGCAAGTTTCACAAGATGTAGAAATCACAAAAGGGTAAAGAATTTTGTGTTCTTGATAGTTTGAAGTTGACAAATAGACAATGATTATTTGTAAAGTTATAGGCATTAAGAAATGATGTATATTTTAATATTGTTCTTTATAAAATGTTTAATTTTTGTCAAAAAAATGTTTAATTTCATAGTTTTGTAAAATTGTATGATTTGCTAGATCTAAATGAGTTGCATATGTTCCTTGAAACTTCATAACATTTGGTGTCACTTCTAAGAAGGAAATTACATTAGGTGTCTCTTCTCTATATCACAAAGGAAAAAAAATATCATTTTCTTCAACTATCATCATATCTAATGCCTTTAGTATATATTCTATCTAATACTTTTTATTTACAAATTCACATCTAAAATGGTTAATTTTAAATAAGAATAGTGCTTGAGGTAAAAACAACCAAATAAAGCTTCAGATTTAAATGTTTCAATTCTTTTACAAATATTATATGTTTACTCTCCACTTTATGTAGCTTATTTAGATTATAAGTTGCATAAAAAACAATTATAATAAAATAAATATTTCATTTCATATTGTGAATAATGACCATATATTTTTCGGGTGATTCTAGGGTGAAATAGCAAATTAAATATTTCACCGGTGGCCCATTAAAATTGACCGTTGGATGTAGTTTAAAAATTCATCAATGGTTGAGATTTAATATTGGTTGATTCAATCTTAACCATTCATAGCTTTTTAAACAATATCCAACGGTCAATTTTAGTGGTTCACCGGTGAAAGATTTAATTTGCTCTTTCACCCTAGAATTACCCATATTTTTCATATCATTATAAAGAATAAAAATAAAGATTTGATTTTGATTGTTTTCTCTTTCTAAGTTTCCTATTAAATCTAAATTCCTTATTATCACTTTTGTTTTAAGTTCCAAATTTTGTTTTAATTAATATTTATGAATTATTAATTGATGAATAAACAAAGAAATAAAGAAAAAATAAAATAAAGAGTAGTTACTTTCTAATTTCTATGATTTATATTTATTCATACACAACCATTAACTTATTTAATTTAAACTCATCCAAGCTTAATATAATAATAATATTTAGAGGATGTCACTGAAATTTGGAAGAAGAAAATAAAAATAGAATAGCATTATAAGAGAAAAACAAATGCAAGATGCACATTACAAATGTAAGTCACTTCCAAACATGTTTATCAATATATTATGATCACTTTCTTAGTATAACTTAGTTATTTTTATTCTAATGTTTTAAAAGAAATATAAAATCTCATTATTTTCATCCTTAAACTTTCACATATTAAACCATTATTTTTGTTTTTAAACAAAAGAATTTTTTTACGTAGTGTTTATTTAGGCTATATGTTATATCAAAAAATATTCTCATTATTATTGATCTTCAATTATTATCATTATTATTTTTCTTCTTTGTCTTACACATATTAAAAAATGCTATATCAAAAATATTCTTATTATTTATATTATTTTTCACAGGTCTTTATTATTAAAATTCATGCTCATAAATTCAAGATATTAAATAGAATGACATTTATTATTACTAAGTAAAATGAAGTTTAGTAAGATTTTATATTCAACAATTAAGCTCACTAAAATTTGGACAATTGTGCATATTAAAAAACAATACACTATATAAGAATATGGCATAAATAAAAATTCAACAATATATTAATGTAATACTTTATTTTTAAAATACATAATTTATATCGACAACTTATGTATATATTTGTATAAAATCTATATAAAATTAAAGGAAAAAAATTATATAACAACTTGTGCATCGCACGAGTATTCTCCTAGTCTATATAAATATCTAAAGGAAGCTTTTTTCCAAGCTCTAGGATGCTCCACATCACTTTCCTTTGTTTTTCAATTAGATTTTTAACTATATTAATATTTATTCATAATTTCCACATAAATGAGACTTCATTTCATGATAACCACTAACTTATTAAATGATACTCTTAGTAAAATAGTATTTAACTATTATTTATGTGAAACCCCTCCCTTTAAATGCATAATTGTAACATGAAAAATAATTTTAAGGCTAAATTACTGTTTTGGTCCTTTATCTTTGGCCTTAATTTCATTTTGGTCCTTTATCTTTTTTTTTTCTCGTTTTGGTCCTTTATGTTTCAGTTTTGTGTCAATTTGGTCCTTTTTGTAGTTTTCCGTCCAAAATGACACAAAAAAAGGACCAAATTGACACAAAAAGGACCAAATTGACACAAAACTGAAACATAAAGGACCAAAACGAGAAAAAAAAAAAGATAAATGACCAAAATGAAATCAAGGCCAAAGATAAAGGACCAAAACAGTAATTTAGCCTAATTTTAAAGGTCAACTAATAATTTCTTATTTCATCTAACCTATTATAATTGGTAAATATAAATAAAAAAACTCATGTAAAATAAGCTTTTTATATTTATATAAGCTTTTTATTTCTATATCTATCTATACATACATACATACATCTAAAAGAATCCCCAAAGGAAGCTCCACAATTTTACTCAAGATTTTTGTGTATTAAAATATTAATTTATAATACAGATATAATTAATTTTAATGAAATAAATAAATTGCCACTAACTTATTAAATGATTCTCTTAGTGGAAGATCAATTAACTATTTTATATTAATATTAAAATGATGCTATTCTTTTATAAATATAGAATTTTTTTCTTCACAAAAAATTATAGCAATTGATAAGAATAATTGCCGACATATATCTACATATAATATGATATAATGTATTATATAATAGAATATTATATGTTGTGTTACAATAGAATATAATATAATATGTAAAAAAAGTTTCTATATGTTAATAAAATATGCCTACATTTTCTTTAACTTATATTGCATATATTTAAATGTATAATATAAATCAAACTTAGTCTATTATATTATTATAATGTTAATCTTTATTCAACGTATTTGTTATTTTATTCATTGTTTAAATCCCTACTTAATATCTCTAATTAATTATAATAAAATTTAATCTAAATTTATTTGAAATAAAAAAAATAGTGGGTTCTTTGAAATTCTTTTTTGTGTAACTATATGCATTGAAAGGGAAGAGTTTATTATTAATATTTTAATAAACTATGCCATTGTTTTCTTTAAATTATATTTCATAAATTTAAATGTATAATACAAATCAAACTTGGCCTATTATATATATATATATATATATATATATATATATATATATATATATATATATATATATTTTAATCTAAATTTATTTGAAATAAAAAAATTAGTGGGTCTTTGAAATTCTTTTTGTGTAACATATATGCATTGAAAGGAAAGAGTTTCTTGTTAATATGACTTACTACTCCTTTAATTACAAAAATAAACTCATGAGTTAGTGTAATATGAGTGGAAGAGGTATAGTTTTAATTAATTCATCATATATTTAATTGTTGAATTTCATTATGACATAGTTAACTTATGTATTTGCTTATTCTGATCAATTAAATATTTTTAACTTATGTTTCATAAGTTTAATTGTATTATTTATTTAAATGTATGAATATTTACATATATTGTTGTAAACACATTTCCCAATCAAATATATATATATATATATATATATATATATATATATATATATATATATATTTGAAAAATAACACTATTTGTAACTTAAAAAATATATTTTTATGGCTCTCATTAATTCCATTCATTTAACTTAACTTCATGTATTTCATGCGTTGAACTTGGTTTGCTAAACAATAGTATGTCATAATTGGAAAATTGTGAATCAATGCTTTCAATTTTGAAGGTTATAACTATTGCTCTTCCCATTAATATTTTATGAGAGTGTCTTATGATTGTCACTTGCTCTTCTCCTATTCCTTCATTGTCACCATGACAGTTTTTTCATTTGTACTTCACTTGCTATTCCTCATCATATATAAATAGGTGTTCCAAAGACAAACCAATTTCATCATCTCTACCTCATCTTTTAATTTGCTTCTTATTGTCTAATTTCAACATAAACAAAGGAGTTCTTCCTTTTTGAAATACATGTGCCCATTTCCAATTTTATTTGCCTATTTTTCCTCCCTCGATAGTATGTATCTTTATTTATGTTTCATCTTATATGTATCTTCATTGCCTTTGTAAAAACCTCTATTTATACATAGCCTATATATTATAAATGTGGTTGTTAATATTATGTTTCAAATAAGGAGAATATTAAGGTGAGGTGTAGAAAATAGTACTAATACGCTTTGGGTTAAAAAAATGTAAGTTCTTGACAAAACAATCCTTAATTTTTCAAGTTCTGAGGATGATGAAGAATCAAGTAATATGCAAGAAAAAGAAGTAATCAAAAAAAAAAGAAAGGGAAATTCTAAAAGATCTACATGAGTGAAAAAGAGATTCTATTTCAACAAATTTACGGTATTTCTTCAATAAATTGACAAAGATCACATATTTTTATTTTTGTGTTGAAAGATCTATATTTGATTTTTGATCATTTAAGCTTTATTATTTTTGAGCAATAATGTATTAATTTTTTTAATGAGTTTACAATTACCATTATATTTGATGGTAATTTGACTTTTGAAAAGTGTTCACTTGATTGTTAGTGATGTTAGAGAGCGCTTTTACTCACGAAAAAGTGATTATAAACTTGACATGTGATGATTAATTTGGCTTCCACTTCCCAAGTCAAAACTATGAAATGACTAAGTTAGTGAAAGGACTAATTTAGTACTTTTCTAAATATGAGGGACCAAAAGTTGATGAATTTTTTTTTTTGAAACTAAAACCAGAATGTAACCTAATTTAAAGGACTTGAATCATCTTTAAATTTCATATCTTTTTATTATTTATTTATTATAATATACAATTAAGAGTTGAAGAAGTTTAAACTTTTTAGCACACAACTTAGTTTTTTATGGTATGACCAAGTTTTTTATGGTACGGCCAACTCTTAAGGAAGCCATGTAAATATGTGTTAGTGATTCAAATATGGTAAAACCACACAACTTGGTTTATTTATTTTTACATTTTTATTTTCCTCTAATTAAGACTAAAATTTGAATTATTCTTTGCTTTCTACAACATCACGATGCCAGCCAACTCAATTTTACGGTTAAATCCAACATCGAGATTTTACATATTTCTATATTTTAGATGGTGGGCATTTGTCACTTTGAATGAAAAAGGTAGGAGAAACTTGAGAATGTAAATTAAAGAACGATGAGAGCAAAAATATATAAGAAAAAGAACCAAAGATCAAAAAAAAAATTAAAACATTATTTATTCATTATAGAAAGACACTTTTTATCTTCTTATCGGGTAACATCATTCTATAATTTTTCAAAAAATATTCAATATCACTTTTTTTTGACAAAAAAAATATTCAATATCATATTATTACTTTTATTATATTTTATTTAATAGAATGATTCTTACATAATTTTCTTTTAAGTCCCGTGTAAAGTCATCAAGACAAAAATAAATTTTGTATCTCGACTATTCTACATTAAGCGAGATGCGCTTAAAATTAACACAGGAGTAAATAAGTCATTTTGCATTTTTCTATAACCAAAGAATAATAATAACTACCAAAGAGGATTTCCATTTTTCTATAACTAAGATGTGGGCACACTAAAAAAATAAAAATAATTAATAACATTTTTCAATGATAGACTTACTAAAAAGCGAGTAAATAAGTCATTTTGTATAAATTCCAATATAATTACATTTAACTATTAAATGTTTCATCACTTAATAAAGTTTTATGAATCAAATAAAAACAATTAGTTAAGAAACTCTAATAAAATATAAATTATTTTATACATTTGACATTCTAATATTTTAAAGAATTATATAAAAATTTTGCTTCAAAAATATATATATATCGATTTTTTTTCATATTACAGTATTAATGAAGTTTCTAACTTTTGTAAAACTTTATTTCAAAAATTAATCTAATTAAAATTTTTGTCAATTAATTATATCAAAAACTTCATACACTATATAAGAATGTTGCCAGTACATAATACTATATTTTTAATATACGTATACATAATCTATATAAAAATATTATATGTTTTAATATATAAACTTTATTAAATTAAATAAAAAAAATATAACAACCCGTGCATCGCACGGGCATTCACCTAGTAAATATCTAAAGGAAGCTTTTTTCCAAGCTCTAGGAAGCTCCACATCATCTTCATTTACTTTTCTATTTAAATCTCAACATTCTTTTTTCCTTAATTAATGTCTACTCAACCTTTATGACATCCAATTTTTAATATAAAATCCCACTTTATTAGTAATTATTTAATATCACAATAAAAAATTTAATTAATTTTTTAAAACAACAAATTAATATATTAGTATTAAAAATGATATACTTATTCATTAATCAAAAAATTTATAAACATTAAAAAAATGTACAACTCAATTTATTATTGATTAGCAAAAAATATGAATTTGGCCAATTTCATCAAAATCTGAATTTTACAAAGCATTTGGCCAATTTATACTTTTGACACTTTACTAGCTACACCACTCTAAATTGCTAATCACATCCTATATGCCTTAGAACAACTACTAGGCTTCTAAAAGGAAAATACATCAAAATACTATTATTACAATGCTAATACATCACCCTAAATTCATAATCATATCCTATATGCCTTAGAGTAAAAACTAAGCTTCTAAAAGGAAATATATATTTCGGTCAAAAAAAAAGGAAATATATCAAAGTACAATTATTACAATTTTAATGATAAATGAAAATAACAACTAATATTTTCCTATAATCAATGACTTGAAAATGCTCTTGCTTTTCTTCCTATTCTCCAATCTTGGTCCTCATCAATGAGACAATAAACTTTGTAAATTATATTATGATTAACAATTTTAAAATCTAAATTATTTGGGTAAAAATAATTACGTACAAATATTAATTATTAAAATGAATTTAGAATAGTTCAAGACACATAGATTTGTATTTTTTCAATTAGCAATATTCTTCAATATCGTCAATTCAAATAGATAATAACTAGGAGAATGCCCGTGCGTTGCACGGGTTGTTAAAATATTCTAAATTTAGTTTTTTTAAATTTCTGTATAAAATATATTGAATAAAATACAAATCATGTTTAGTTATAGTGTCTCTCTCTTTCTATATATATGGTTTAAATTTTTTATATCAAATATGAATTTTAGATGTTTTCTTATATAGTGTATGTGTTTTGTAATATAAATATATCGTAATAATTTTATAAGATTAATTGTTTTTAAATACTGTTTTATTAAAGTAAATGATTATAAATGAATAATTTTTAAGAATATCATTTTATTTAGTGTAATAAATTAATAATTATAAATTTTCTCAATCTGTCCCTTTAAATATGAAAAAACTTGAAAAGCTACATGCTATATTTTTATAGCTAATAGGAAAAGTAAAAAGTTAGTCGTGAGTGAGTATATTAGTAATTTTTTAAGCTAAAATTAAAGCTACTACAAATCTATATATCAATATATAAATAGAAACCCCAATGAAGCCTCCTCAATATTATTAACTATATTAAGCATTTTTATTTATTTTTAAGCATTTTGTTGATACAACCATTCTAACTCAAGTTTAGAACAACTCTAGATTTATGTATCAATTCAATTCACATGTTTAATTCTGTTGCATTGAGGTTATGCACAATATAAGAATAACTCTTGAATAAGTGATAGTCTTTATAGTGTCGTATTGATAGTCTATGATCCATACATTCACTTTAAAAATAAAAAAACTTTAGGTATAAAAAGAATTTCAAGGAACATATAAAAAACTTTTAGATATAGTACATCAACCAATTTCATGAAAACTATTAAAATTAAACATTTTTTTAAAGAACGATATTAAAATTAAACTTAATTCATACACGTCTTATGGATTATGACACTAACTGAGCCATTTTTTTATGTGTTTTTTACTACAATATAGAATTCGTAAGAACACGAACCTCAAATCCCTTTGCTTTGCTTTTTCAAGTTTTTATCCACGTAAACTCTATTTTCCCTCCCTTGATTGTACGCTCTAATATTTCTCTCTACGCTCTATGCATCTTCCCGTGTTAGTTTCTAATGTTCACAAGCACATCTTGTTGTTTGTTCTAATTTTTTGCCAAAATTCTCTCACCATCTAAAATTTTCTCCTATAAATAGTTGTGTATCATAACTGATTAAAACTATACATCTTTCACTTTTATTTTAGGAACTCATGAATTTATTGGCAACTAATGAATGATTCATATGAAACTCCACTTTCAATGCATAATGGTTACACCAAAAAGAATTTTAAAGACCAACTCATTGTTTCCTAGTTGAAAATATTAATACAATAAATTAAAATATTCTATTCATTTGCACTCTCATACTAAACTAAACAATTTTCCCAAATAATTATATAATAAATGATTGAGCTATTCAAATTTTTCCAATTTTTGTTTGGTACGTAGAGCTATTCAATTTTTTTTGTTTTATCACATAATTATATATTAATTATATAATAAAGAATATATATATATATATATATATAAATATTATTCTTAACTTTTCCATTAAACAAACATTTTGTATATATATATATATATATATGAACAAAAGTTTCAGCTCCCAATGAAGTTTGATTTCAACTTATTAATTTTAATGAAATTTGAACTAATATTTTCAGTTTCCAACAAATTTGATTTCAACTTATAAACTTTATTATAATTTAAAAGAATTTAGATTTAGATAGATAAAGATATTTTTTAAAAGAGTTGGTATAAAATAGTAAGGTCTTACTTTTTTGCGACACCAAGGAATATATGTTTGCATGTGTTACCATAATAAATTTATAGCAACACGTGCATCGCACGGTGCAAAGAAAAACCACATAAATGGTTTAAATTGTTTTTTTTTTAAAAACAATTTCATTTATAAATAGGTCCGTGTGTTTTTTTAAAGTGTTAACTATATAATATGTGAATTATTATTATTGGGAGGTGTAAAGAAAATGTGCAATCATATTATAGGTATAAATTTTGTGGGGGTAATTCATTGAGTTCATGGGCATTAACTTGTAAATTAAATGGTAAAATAAATGGGAAATTGTTTTTTAATCATTACTCATGTGTTAATTTTTTTTTATGGTTTATAAATGCATGGTTTCACTATCAATGCTAATTAGTTTTTTTTTCCGTGCGTTACAACATCAGCAACTTTTTGGATGGTTTTAACCTTTGTATTTGCAACGTGGATGAATAAAAAGTTCAAGTGGAAGTGCAAAAATTAACGGGAAATGTAGTTTTTTTTTGTTTTAAGTTTTTTCAATATCGTTTATATAATTTTGGGGAGGGGAATAATTTTCTAAATTTATATGAAATAACGAAGGTGAGGTAAGCTTGGAGTGGATAATTAATTGGTGATAATTATAAAAATAAAAGGGAAGTGTTTTAAAATACAAAAATAAAAGCAAAATTTCAAGGATTAGTAGGAGTGCGTTGCAAGGGTTGTTCGAATGTTTTTATTTAAATATAGAATATAGTATAATATAAGTATAAGTTTAATTTTTATATCAAACTTAATTATTTTAGACAATCATCTTATAAAGAGTATGTGTTTAAAAATATAAATAATTGTGAATACTCTTTATCAAATATATTTTTTTGAAATATAATTTTACAAAAGTATAATAGGTTTACAAAGATTACTAAATACTTTAAAATAAGGAATTTGGGATTTAACATGAAAATAAATTATAAAAATAAGGAGCAGCCTAAAGGCTCCATTAGAGATTCCTACTTTTTAAAGAACAATTTTAAAAAATGAAACATAAGGAAGACCCAATGGAAGCTCCACAATGCTTCTCGTGTTTTTTCTATTAAAATACTTATTAATTATTTATGCATAAAGAAGATATAACTTTTCAATGAAAGCACATAATTGCCACTAACTTATTAAATGATTTTCTATGTAATCCTACTTTATAAATCAACCTTTCGTTTCATAGGATAATACATGATTAATAGTAATGATGAGAAAATATAGTGAATCACTATATATTATCAATTAAATCATTTCAATTCTAATTCTACTTCTAAATCTAATCTAAATATACATTATAAAATCAATTATGGAATATTAATAATTCAGATGAATTATAATAATTATAATCACAATAATTATAATAATTAGCTTTTCATTTGGTCTAAAAAAATAGCTTTTTGTGCATGATATCTCTAATATTTAATGAAATTAAAAAAATTAATTTCAAACGAAAACAATAAACTCATTAAATTTTATTTTAATACTAAACATTTTTTCATAAGAAAATATTATAAAAATCTCTAACGTATCACACTACCGAAAAAAAATTATTTTTTAATTTTCATAAGTTATCAATGGAAAGTCATGTATTTTTATACTTGTAATATAAAAAGTCATGAATTATATCCACTAAGAGTATCATTTAATAAGTTAGTGGTAATAGTAATCATGAATTTAAGTCTCTTTCATGTGTAAATTATAAGTAATATCATAACTATTTCCATTTTTATATTTTTAGTTGACAACTCTGTTTAAAAAAATAAAAAATCAGTTGACAACTCATTAAAAAATCTCCAGTAGAAGTTATAGAAAAAACTAAACATAGTTTAAAATTCAATAAACTATTCAACACATTAGATCTTTTGAAATCAATTGATAAGGATTATAGATTAACAACAATACTCCAATGGATACTTTAAAGAACATAATAACCTATATTGATAAAATAACATTTGAATTTTAGAAGGTTCATTCAATAGTTTATTATTTTAAAATTTGTAAATATAGTTTCATATTATTTTTAGATTAGTACAATATTTTTCATTTTATTTAGTAATACAAAATTAAATACTATTTAATCTGTTGAAGTTATGGGCATGCACTTTAATAATAGAATACAAATAATAAAGTGTTACCCTTTAATATATCATTTGTATAATCATCTTCAATTGTATTCAATGTTATGTAACTTATGTCTTTAATCATTTTAATATGTTAATTTTCAAGAAAAATCATTATAATATATTGATACGGTAAGTTTTATCATTGCAATCCATTTCTTTAACAAAATCATTGCAATCCATTTAGTATTTTTAATTGTTTAAAATTCTCTAATGTTAGCAATTATATATACCATTGCATTCTAAATACATTTTCATTATATAAGACTCAATATCACTTTCATGGGGCATTTTTTATTTTTCTATAATCCCACATTAACTTTATTATTGCCTACTACAAATATTTGCAATTGACTTTTCATGTTCTATAATTTTAATTTCTTAATGACTAAACTGATATGTAATACTAAAATGATATATATATATATATATATATATAGATAGATAGATATATATAGAGAGAGAGAGAGAGAGAGATAGAGAGAGAGATGAAAAGCATTGTGGAGGTTCCATCGGAGCTTCCTTCACACACACACACACACACACACACACACACACACAAAACTATATCAATTATTCTTCCACATACAATCAAGAAGATTACAATTTAATAGGTGAGATATATACTCAAATCTAAGAAGAGATAGTTTCTTTTGTTTACACACTATAAAAACATGATGAATACATAAAACTTGAAGCCTATAATAATTTCAATAGCTTGAAACACAAACATGAAACCTATAAGAAAAATTTGGAACTCCAACTACAACAATAGCTTTTTCAAGCATGAATATTAATGATTTTGAAAACTAAAAAAATTATATAAGGGATGTAACAACCAAACAAAAGTAAACTAAAAATGAAAGGATAAATGGTGATCTGATCTCTTCTTAGGTATTTATAGTATTTTTGAAGAGAGACTTAAATGAAGGAAAATAAAAAATTGTAACCAATTTCTATTAAAAACTATCTATATTAATCATCATAATAATTTAGAGAAACTAAAAGGCCATCAAAATTGAAACATAAAGTAATGAATTAGTGGCAATCAATAAGGGAGAAAGTTTGTTAAAATAAAAATAAAAAGGGAGGAAAACTCACAATTCAAGAGTCAAGGTGGTTTTAGTTTTATTATTATTATTATTATTATTATTATTATTATTATTATTATTATTATTATTATTATGTGTGTGAATTATTGTAAGATTTTTAAAAAGTTTCATTTCCAAATGATATATATATAATCTAACTTATTTGAGATTTGTTTGTTAATAACTAATTTAAAAAATGTGTTCTTGTCAAAAAAAAGTGTTGAAATCGTAAGAAACATACACATAATTTGATCTAAATATAAAAAGCTTTTTTCAGTTTAGATGCAATAAAGAATTATTAGTTGACCATTAAATTTTTTTATGTTACAATTATGTATTTAAAGGGAGGAGTTTCACTAAAATAATAGTTAAATACTATTCCACTAAGAGTATCATTTTGTAAGTTAGTGGTTATCATGAATTGAAGTCATTTAAGTGAAAATTATGAATAAATGTTAATATAGTTAAAAATCTAATTGGAAAATAAATGAAGATGATGTGGAGCTTCCTAAAGCTTGGAAAAAAGCTTCCTTTAGATATTTATATAGATATTTTTATTCTTCATATCTTAAATACTCCTCAATGTTTGTAACAACTAAATAGATAATAGGTATTATTTCGTTTCATTTTCTTGATTGTAAAAACCAACTGATCATAAGCTGAAAAGACTCTCATGATAGAAAGCTTTATCTTTTTAATAATGATAATAGTTTATATAAATTTAAAAAAATTACAATACACATGCATTTGCCTTTTTAATCACAGTTAATCTAAGTTTTTTTTTAAACAACATATATTTAGTGGACCATTGAAATTCTTTTTGAAGTAATCATTGTGCATTAAAATTTCACATTAATATTAATTTTTCTTTAATTTACAATAAACTCATGAGTTAAGAGAAAATAAGTGGAAGAGGTAGAGTTTTAGTTGGTTATAACACTAAGCATTATTTAAAGAAGACAATTTTGGATGGTGAGTGGAGAGCTTTTGGTGAAACATTTAGAAAGAAAACAAGATATACATATGAATAGAAGAAAGGAGTGAGATTCACGAGGAAAAAAAATGCGGAGAAGAAATAAAAAGTATCATGTTCTTGATGGTTTTGAGGTAGTCAAAGAGGCGGAGAGAAAAATTGGATCACTTAGTAGACGATGCAATTGAGTCAACGATGCTTTGTAAAGCCATAGCCATCCAATTCCAGAATCATGTTTAATTTTAGTATTATTTTTAGAAACTGTTTCTTTTCATAGATCATGAGAAACCTATTATTCATGTGCAACTTCGAAAAGTGTGGTCCTATTATATCCTCACCTTTTATCCACTTTTTATGTCCGAGCATATTTCTAATTTTGTATAGAATTGTAAAAATAATGGGTTTAATGAAAAATATTTTTAAAGTTTTTTGTTGTCAATTTTTAGTTTAGTTTGTCAAAATGATATTGTTAAAAATCACTTGCTTAACTCTTAATGTACTATTTTTTTGTTATATCACTAATTATTATATTTAATTCTAAAACAATGGTTATACTAAAATAGTAATATAGTGTAACTTAAAATATTTTGACTCATTAAAAAAATTATCATAATGAAAGGTTGAATATTTAAAATTCTTTTTTTGGGGTAGAATATTTAAACTTCTTAGTAATAATTTCATTTTAGAATTAAAATTTTCATAATAATTTTTGTTTTACTTTACAAATTAATAATGGACTCACTTACTACTAATTTTTTACGTTTTTCTATTAGAAATTAAAATATAGAAACACACTTTTAATTGTTTATTTATAAAAAATAATGAATATATTAAAAAATAGTGATATTGTATATATTCAAATGGTAACTAACAAAAAGAAATATTCATTCAAAATTATATTTTTGAAAAATTGTTTAAAGTGCTCATTATATAATATTTCTATTGATATAAAGATAATTATTATTTTTATTTCTAGAATAATGAATACATGAAAAAGTAATATAGTGTATATTAAAATAGTTCTACTCTTCACAAAAAACTAAAATAATATTTTCAGTTCAAAATAGTCTAATATTTGTAAGGTCACATTTGTTAGTAGCAATTCAAATGTTTTGGATGCGAAAGGACAAACCTTTAATATTTGTAATTGAAAATTTTGCATATTATTAAATTTATAGTATAAATTTTAGCTTTAGTTTATAAATTAAAAAGAGACTCACTCACTACTAACTTTTTACATTTTTATTAGCTATTAAAATATGACAGCAAATAGATGGTAGTTTGTATAGGATTTAGGTGTTTTTAAATATTTAAACAAAAAAATACAACTTAGATTATGCATCCATAATGCTCCTCATTTTTATCTATATTTCTATTTCTATTTATATATAAATAAACAATATTATAATAACTTAAAAACAAATCATTTTGATCTATAATTATATTTATTTATATTTTATATGTAAAATAGACTTAAACTACTTTTATGATAATTTGTTAAATTTAAATGAAAAATTTATGATCGAGTAGGGAATTGTTACATTATTAGGAGATGGTTGGCCTTCCATATGATTATTATTATTATTACTTATTCTAAATTTATGTTTAACTTTCATCCAAAAAACTTATGTTTAACTATTAGGAATTGTAACGTGTATCTTATAGTTTTATTTATTGTCTATTAAAAAAGTTTTATTTATTCTAAGTATTTTTAAGTGTGTTAACAAATATTTATGTTTTAAAATAAATAGTTAAATGTGCTTTCAAATATATAAATCAAAATTTTTAACATGCATCTTAAAATCTAATTTTTTTTAATTACACTTTAAATCAAGTTTGAAACAACCTATATTTACGTTAATTTTATTTATTTATTAGTGAGTGAGTGTTTTTCCAATCTTATTAATTATTTTGTATAATTTTGTGATGTTAAAAAAAAAAATTTAAAATTTTTTTGACAAAGAAAAAATTGATTTTATGTTAACTATCATCTCCTATTGTTATTTAATACTATCTTATTAATATATCTCAAAATAAGTAACTGATCTCATAATTTTATGGAACTATATCAAAATTATTTTAGTTATTTATTTACTATTGGGTGAATGTCTTATTAGTTAACTTTTTATACTTTTGTAGTTGTAGATTTAAATGACAGGACTTTTCGATTACATAACGGAAGCTTTAACTCAAGAAAATAAAACCGACACCTTAATTTCTATTCATATATTTATACATCTGAATTCCTACCATTTTTGTTAACCACCAACATTCTTCCATAATTCCTTTTTAATTTTTATGATCACATCACTGTTTTTTCTCCCTCAAGAATTTTAAGTGTGCATGGCTCTATATTTCTTGGCTTTATTCATCACTATATGTTCTATATGGTAGATTTCTATTAGCTTTATAATTCATCATTTGATATATACTTATTAACACTTCAATGTGTGTTCCTTCTTTGTTAAAGGCATCAAAAATCACTTTGTATTTGAGGCATGCAAGAGATGTTTATACCAAATAGAGGCCAAGCCTAATGAAAAAACATGCATTTTTTATGGAAGGAGGCACACGCCAAGAGGTTGAGATCTAAACAAAAGAAGGATGCTAAAGGTGGGAGATTTTTTTTTTCTTTCACTAAAGGTTAGATATTTGAGAAGAAAATCCATTAGTTTTAGTGGTATCATTTTAAAAATTTGCCTATCAATTTATTAGTCAAATCATTAAAGTGTATACAGAATGAGGTAGATCATGTTTTTCCAAAACACGTTTTAATTCATCTGAGATCTCCTCCAATAAAACAATGCTATAGCGTAGGAACAATAATCCGAAAGGAATATAGTTTCGCATTTGTCGAGGATTGGATGTGAAAAATTCAATTGTTTCAAAGTTATTGTCATATAGAATAACATTTTGCAAAATCTTCTACAACATCAATTTTACTATTTTGTGGGATGTATACATAGATTTTAATATTATAAGTGCGATTATTATGAAGCCTTTTTAGAACGAAACATAAGAAAAAATTCACATTCTTAAATCATTTGTTTCATGTCTTTGTATGTTATTGTATACTTGCATCTTCTAAAAAGGAGAATTTTCCTTTTAAAATTGTGTAAATGAACATTTTTTAAAAATTGTGTACACAAAAAATGATTTTACTTTATGTTACACTTAAAATTATCACTATTGTGTTTGCCAATTTTTTCCTTCTACCTCATACCTCTCTTTTAGTCGTAAATTTTTCTTATTCGTTATTTACTATCTTTAAAAAAAAAACTCAAATGATGTTCATAAAATTTATTAAATCTATATATCAAAAGGAAATACAACATTATACTTCTTTCTATAAAGAAAAATCAGTGTCTTTAGTTGCAATTATATATATATATATATATATATATATATATAAATAATTGTAACTAAAGACACTTATAAACTTACCAACTATAAGAAGAAAAAAAACTTAAATTTTACTATCTTATAAAGAAAAATATCAAAAAATATAACTTCAAAATACTACTCTCAAATTATAAATGTATAATAGACCAGTCCTTTAATTAATATATTAAAATTCTTATTTTATATAAATATAGTTAATGATAAAAATACTTAAATGACATTGAAATTGGAGAGAACAATTATATACATCTTAAAATTCATTGAGAGTTTTGTAAAAAAAAAAAAAAACTCAATATGGATGAAGAATCGTTAATTTTGTTAAATATAGAGGGAGAATTTAAAAAAAAAAATACTACTATTTTTATCTCTTTTGAGTTCTTTTTTTTTCCCTTCATATTATTACCCAACGAAATGAATAATAGATTTTAGTTACTATTTTTATCTCTTTGTACCTTGTAACATCCCTAATTTTTAAATTTCGATTTATGGAAATTAACGAGTGATTTATTACTCGAATAGGTAATAAATCAAGTCACGGATATGAGACTGTTACGAAAGCAATTTATAATTGCTAGACAAAATAATTTAAGTGCATAACGGAGTGGAAATTGGAACACTAAGGGTATTTTAGGATTTATACGACTTCCGTTAAATGATCTCCGAGACACAAAAAGTATCCAAAATACTCTCTCATTCCACACTTGTGATAAAAATTAAGAAAGAATAAAAGAAAGAAGGGAACGGAACAGAGAGAGAGAGATAAGAAAGGAATAAATAATGAAAGAATTAAGAAAGAGAAAGAAATAAAAAGAAGAAAAAGAAGAGAAGAAATAAGAAAGAAACAGAACCGTGAGACGCGAGAGAGAGAGAGGGCGCGACGGGTGAGGGGAGGAAACAAGAAGATCAAGCTCAACTCTCCACTAGGTAAGGGGCTTTTGGTCTCTTTCTCTTCCATTTTCCTTCCTCTTTCTATTGGTACCACTTTTAACCCCTAATTCCTACTCAATGTCAAGTTACCATTGAAGCTCAAATTGAGGAAAAATTGAGTTTTTATGCGAAATTAAAGTTTGGATATTGGGTGTAGGAAGCTCAATAACTGATCTTGTGCTAATTTATTGTAGATTGGATCGATTGGAAGCAAAAGATAATAGTGGGGGCTGTCGGTGTTCGTTCGGTGGTGATCGGAGCTCGTTTTGAGATCGTGTTCGTGTTGTGGGAACCGTAGAATTTCTTAGAGTTCGGTATTTCGTGATTTTCATCACGAAAGGTGAGTTTTACTCGCTTAGGGAATTTTAAACATCGTTTTTGAACTATGTTTGAATGATTTTCAAATTCCGAAGTTTCGAGAATTTTAGAGTCAAAAACGCTATTTTACGAAAATGACGCGTGTTTGAAAATTTAAAACGAAACCATAATGCTTTGATTTTTGAATTGATATGTTTGGACTGGATTATGTGGAATATTGTTTGTTCGGATGTGTTTTAAAGTTGGGTGTGAATCGGTTGAATTTTCAAATCTATTGGAAAACCGTAAAAATTTGTATATGTACGACATTAATGATTTTGGAATAAAATGATGTCCGACTGGTTTTTCGTAAATAATATTTTTGGGATGTCCGTATTACGAGGAAACTCTGAAATTTTGTTAGAAATTTTGATACAAATCCAATCGGTTTTGAAATAACGATTAATATTACTATTATTTCGAAAAACCGAACTAGTGAACGTGTGTGGACTTATGTCTTGGAAAATAAACCGAACGAAATGTTCTATTTTTATGATTTGGCTAGGGATGATTATAAATCATCTAAACCTATCCATGAGACCTATAATTATAAACTATATGGAATCGAAATAATGCTTGCGGAAAATGATATGCTCTATCCGTTATGTTACGATATATAAATATATCGAGTTGAGGTGACGACCTCTATGCGTTAGTATGCTAGGGGAGGGCAGTCATGAGCCCTGGCCCTAGGCCCCAATGTTAAAAAGAATTATTCCGCCTTTGAGAGTTGTACACTTATTGGCTATGACCGGGTCCACCCATGCTTCATTAGGTTGTTGGTGGTGTACTAAAATTAATAAAACTTTATTGTAATTCATTCTTGGATTACCATGTTTCGGCAATTCATATAATAGAATTGCTAAGAGATCCAGTAAGTGTTAACTTGCTGTGTCTATGTTTTATGTTTCGGCAATTCATATAATAGAATTGCTAAGAGATCCAGTAAGTACTAACTTGCTGTGTCTATGTTTTAATTGGCTCATGAGTGTGGCTAGGGGTCACGGTAAAGCTCACTGAGGCAAGTTGTCTCACCCTATCATATGTGGTTTTTTTTCAGAGAAACAGGATAAAAGAAAAGGGAGAAGCACGGCAGCGGTTGATGCTTGTGTGGAAGATGGATACGGAGCAATTATGCTTATGATATTCTAGTTTGTTTCTTTGTACTAGATTGTATAACTTGACTTGATACAAGTTGTAAGTTATATTTCCGCTACTCTGATATACTCTGATATACTCGATATGTAATGTTTCGAATAATTCGTGTTTAAGACGCGAAAAATTTTAGGGGTGTTACATTTGGTATCGTGAGCGGTTCGACCTAGTCGGACGTAGAGACCTTATGGTCAAGAGGTTAGATAGAGTCACTTAGGATCGTGTGATGATCAATTGTTAGAACCTTCCAAAGATGTTATGTGAAGCTTTGAGCTTGATCAACTCAATTTTTCATGCAAGGTACTGGGAATGATAACGATTGGTTGCCTTAGCCCCGAAAATGTCCAAACCCTACACTATAGGAATTTTGGCCTTTCAGTTTATCAGAGCACGCAACGGAAGCAAAGGGCTATAGTTGGTGTTCTGAAGCAAGTAAGCAAAGGGCAGCCAAGTTGGTTCGAGGAAATTGTGGGCGAATGTTCAATCAGTGAACCAAGTGCAATTGTAAAATTGCAGTGGAAGTTATTGTAGGTCATACAAAGAACTACAATTAAGAAAAGCCTTTAGGCGGGAATAATGACAAATATCGTAAGATCTCGTTAAGATTAACTGACACCCCTAATCCTAATTATTGATTAGCCGGTCTATCGATTCATCGAAATATTGTTTTACAATAACCTTACCTTATGGTTAGAGTAAACCCCACTTAGATCGCATTAGAGACATTCTCTGGATAGCTGTGAGTATTGATAAGGTTCCTTTTTCCTTAAAGCCATACTTTGCGAAATGCTATGAAGCCGATCTAGTAAGTTGTAGTGCAATCTCGCAATTGGCTCTGAGAAACCCAATGTTGATCGAGTTAGTTATGATCACGGTTTTTGAACCAAGTCTCAATCAAGATAAGAGCGAAGAGGTGATTTTGATGGTGACATGTACCGGGGACGCGTCATGGAAAGAATTCTCACCACCTTGTCATGTAACGAGGAAGGAAAGTGATTTATTCTACGAATGCTCGGATGAGGATGCACATTCCGAAGAGTAGACTAACACTCATCTTTGGGATGCAAACCTAAGGTATTCCTTTTACTCGGAATCATTTCAAGGAACGATTTCTGAATCGATTCGTTTCCTTCAGTTCAGAGACTGTGTAAACAGGCATAACGTATTAATTTAAAGCAGAGTGTTATGTCGGTTAGGAAGTATGCTGCTATGTTGAGAGATTAGATCAATTCTATATATTGGAAGTATGTATGCTACTGAGAAGATGTCTGGAATATGACTAGAGTTACGGAAGGTCTTTGAGGTGATATGGAACAAGGATTTAGTTTTCATTACTGTGAATAATTACCTGGCTTTGGTTTAGCAAGTACTGAAAACTGGATTCCTCAAAGCCTAGCAAGTGTCCTATGGTAAGAGTATATTGGGTTAAATGTCAATGGGGATTAAATCTGTGCTCCTGTTGCAAGGAGGAGGGTCATTATGCACGGTAATGCTAAATTAGGAACTCTTAAAGCTCAGACAATCAAGCCTGAGGGTAATCTTTAGAAGGGTACAAGTTTCCTCGGTGATAAATATGTTAGCATATTGTATGACAATAAAGCTACCCGTTGTTTATCCTTATAGCTTATGTAAATCGGGTAGGATTATTTGTGTCTCCTACCGCTGAATCGATGTTTCAGAAGATTGTTTCGACCAACCATTTGGTTCTCTCTTGAATTGTGGATTGTTTCGACCATTAAGGAAGTGGTTAGACTTTTCCTCCGATAGCAAGTCTTTATTTCTATGTACGGAAGTTTTTATTTTTGTGTTGTCTCGCAACTCACCGGAATTGGTTTGTATTTATCATCCGCTCAAGTTATCAATGAATTTTCCTAGATGTATTTCCTGATAAAGTTTTCTATAGAATTAGTTCCGTGCACGAACCAATAGCCATAGCTTCTTCTTGAATGTCTTCCTTAGAATCAAATGAACTGAACCCCAACTTGGGAATTAACCTCAAAGGAATTTATTCGATGAACGCCTCTCGTGGTGCTCCCGCATTACATGTCAACTAGATTGATGGGAGTATGAGGTTGTGTATCAATTATCGTTAGGTTTGAACAAGTGGCTATCTAGAATAGATATCTATTGTCAAGGGTAAATGATTTACTTAACCAACTTCAAGGTGCGGTTGCTTTCTCAAAGAATTGATCTAAGGTAATGATATAATCGGATCGAGTGCGCGCGTAAGCGTGGTGGTAATCATGGATGGTATTTGGGTGTACTCAAAGACTATTAAGGAGCTTGTGCAACATCTCCGTATTGTTTCGAGGTTACTTCAAGAGAAGAAGTTATATGCCAAGCCATCGCAGAGTGACTTCGGATGACGTATGGAGATCTTGGATCACATGATTTCTCGGCGAATTGCGGTCGATCCTAGCTTTGGCGATGGCGGCCAAGTCGAAGTTTTTAGGACTTGCTTTGGTTATTATCGAAGAATTATTCAAGGATTCTAATAGTTAGTTTTTCCTCTTATCTCGTTAGCTCGCGAGGCCAACAATTTATTTGGAATGACGATTTGGAAGGATGCTTCCTAGAGTTGTAATCGCAATTTACTTTTGCTCCAATCTTAATTCTCCCGGTCCGTCATTTGGAAATCCAAAGTTACAGTGACGCATCGGGGAGGGGTTAGAAAGTGTGATTATTCGGAAAATCGGTGGTAGCTTATGCATCTAAATAGTTGGAGCCACATGAAGAAAAGTATTCAACTCATGATTAGGAGTTGGCAGCTATAGTTTACGCAGTAAAGAATCGAAGACACTATCTTTATGGGTCTAGTTGTAAAGTCTTTAGTGATCACAACAGGTTGAAATATCTGCTCGATCATAACGAGCTGAATAACAATCAAGTAGGCAAAGTATCAATGAAGTTGAATGAGACTATATGTCTTATTCCATGTTATGTTTCCTTTATATGAGTATGTTTTGGTTTGTAAATCGTACTTATTATAAGTTGTATAGACCATTTCGCTACTCTCTGTTAAGATAATAAACGAAAGGGAGTTGCTAACCTATGAAGCTAGGAGCTCTGTCTCTCGATGTAAGGTCTAAGACAGGCTATGTGTTGAGATTGGTAAATATCGAAAAGCTTGAGTATGTTTAACATCCAAAGCGAGTTTGTATCCTCTGAATATGTCTAATTCGCTTCATTTCATTAAAGTATTATTTTGGAAAACCAATGTTGTAATGCACCCATGGAGTAGGAAATCTATTCACACGGTGGAATTGACCATCCACGAAATGACATTGTTGGGATCTTTTAGAGAATTGAATCTCAAAGTGGCAGCAGAGAAGAGAGTCGGATAGTGTTAAGGCACGTTCAATTTGAACGCTTTGAGAAACCTAATCGGTGAAGGCCTAGGGGTTGGTGTTGAGCTACAATCTCAGAAATGATTACCAAATTATACCCAAGACAGTGGTAGTATTATCTATTCCGATGGTAGGGTTGTGTACCCAACGTTATTAATGAGAAGAGTCAGATTTTTGAGGGAGTTTATCGGAGCTAGTATTCAGTTCACCCTGGATCCACCAAGATGCTATTGTAATTCATATTACGAATTACCAGTTATTATTGCAATTCGGATAATGAATTGCCAGTTATTGTAATTTAATTAATAAATTACCAGTTTAAGGATTCTTAATTGAATCGAGAGAGTGGCCAGGTATGAAATCAGGTATTATGGAAATTGTAGCTAAGAGCTTGACTCGACGAAGGATTAGAGTAGAGCACAGGAAACCTGCAAGCAAGTTGCAACCATTGGAGGTTCCAATGTGGAAATGGGAAGATACCTCTATGGATTTTGTTATAGTTGGCCAAGAGGGCAAGTCTCAGAACGATGCTAATGGGGTAGTGTGGATCGATTGACCAAATCCGCTCACTATATTCCGTTAGGAACATTTTAAAGTATCCAAGTTAGTAGAAGTGTATATGAACCATATCATCAGATTGCATGGAATTTTTACAAAGATGGTGTCAGATCACAACTTAAAGTTTAAAGGAGGCTTTAGGAATTAAAATGTACGTCGAACGAACTAATTAGACTCTTGAAGATATACTTGAGTATGTGTTATGGTAGCTGGGAGGAAATGGAAAACTCCATTGTAATGGAAGGAAGACAATTAGAATTGGAAATAGTGATAAGGTAATCTTGTAAGTATCTCCAGCTATCTATACTGGCTAAGCATGAACAAGGCAGAAAGGCGCTTTGGACGAGCACGATTGCAATGGTCAAAGTGGTGACCAATGGAGATCCGGTAGATGGCATATGGACTGGAAATCCATATCTATTTTATTGGGTTATGTTTTCGCAAATTTTGAGGACAAAATTTTTAAAAGTTGGGGTGATTGTAACATCCCTAATTTTTAAATTTCGATTTATGGAAATTAACGAGTGATTTATTACTCGAATAGGTAATAAATCAAGTCACGGATATGAGACTGTTACGAAAGCAATTTATAATTGCTAGACAAAATAATTTAAGTGCATAACGGAGTGGAAATTGGAACACTAAGGGTATTTTAGGATTTATACGACTTCCGTTAAATGATCTCCGAGACACAAAAAGTATCCAAAATACTCTCTCATTCCACACTTGTGATAAAAATTAAGAAAGAATAAAAGAAAGAAGGGAACAGGCAGAGAGAGAGAGATAAGAAAGGAATAAATAATGAAAGAATTAAGAAAGAGAAAGAAATAAAAAGAAGAAAAAGAAGAGAAGAAATAAGAAAGAAAGCAGAACCGTGTGACGCGAGAGAGAGAGAGGCGCGACGGGTGAGGGGAGGAAACAAGAAGATCAAGCTCAACTCTCCACTAGGTAAGGGGCTTTTGGTCTCTTTCTCTTCCATTTTCCTTCCTCTTTCTATTGGTACCACTTTTAACCCCTAATTCCTACTCAATGTCAAGTTACCATTGAAGCTCAAATTGAGGAAAAATTGAGTTTTTACGAAATTAAAGTCGGATATTGGGTGTAGGAAGCTCAATAACTGATCTTGTGCTAATTTATTGTAGATTGGATCGATTGGAAGCAAAAGATAATAGTGGGGGCTGTCGGTGTTCGTTCGGTGGTGATCGGAGCTCGTTTTGAGATCGTGTTCGTGTTGTGGGAACCGTAGAATTTCTTAGAGTTCGGTATTTCGTGATTTTCATCACGAAAGGTGAGTTTTACTCGCTTAGGGAATTTTAAACATCGTTTTTGAACTATGTTTGAATGATTTTCAAATTCCGAAGTTTCGAGAATTTTAGAGTCAAAAACGCTATTTTACTGAAAATGACGCGTGTTTGAAAATTTAAAACGAAACCATAATGCTTTGATTTTTGAATTGATATGTTTGGACTGGATTATGTGGAATATTGTTTGTTCGGATGTGTTTTAAAGTTGGGTGTGAATCGGTTGAATTTTCAAATCTATTGGAAAACCGTAAAATTTTGTATATGTACGACATTAATGATTTTGGAATAAAATGATGTCTGGACTGGTTTTTCAGGTAAATAATATTTTTGGGATGTCCGTATTACGAGAGGAAACTCACAAAATTTTGTTAGAAATTTTGATACAAATCCAATCGGTTTTGAAATAACGATTAATATTACTATTATTTCGAAAAACCGAACTAGTGAACGTGTGTGGACTTATGTCTTGGAAAATAAACCGAACGAAATGTTCTATTTTTATGATTTGGCTAGGGATGATTATAAATCATCTAAACCTATCCATGAGACCTATAATTATAAACTATATGGAATCGAAATAATGCTTGCGGAAAATGATATGCTCTATCCGTTATGTTACGATATATAAATATATCGAGTTGAGGTGACGACCTCTATGCGTTAGTATGCTAGGGAGGGCGGTCATGAGCCCCGGCCCTAGGCCCCAATGTTAAAAAGAATTATTCCGCCTTTGAGAGTTGTACACTTATTGGCTATGACCGGGTCCACCCATGCTTCATTAGGTTGTTGGTGGTGTACTAAAATTAATAAAACTTTATTGTAATTCATTCTTGGATTACCATGTTTCGACAATTCATATAATAGAATTGCTAAGAGATCCAGATAAGTGTTAACTTGTCGTGTCTATGTTTTATGTTTCTACAATTCATATAATAGAATTGCTAAGAGATCCAGATAAGTACTAACTTGCTTTGTGTCTATGTTTTAATTGGCTCATGAGTGTGGCTAGGGGTCACGGTAAAGCTCAACGAGGCAAGTTGTCTCACCCTATCATATGTGGTTTTTTTCAGAGAAACAGGATAAAAGAAAAGGGAGAAGCACGGCGGTTGATGCTTGTGTGGAAGATGGATACGAGCAATTATGCTTATGATATTCTAGTTTGTTTCTTTGTACTAGATTGTATAACTTGACTTGATACAAGTTGTAAGTTATATTTCCGCTACTCTGATATACTCTGATATACTCTGATATGTAATGTTTCGAATAATTCGTGTTTAAGACGCGAAAAAATTTTTAGGGTGTTACATACCTAAATCTTATTCTAATTTAAAAAACTTAAATGTCTTACATATATACATGCCAATAACTTCAACATACTAAATAGTATTTTTTTTTTTGTATTACTAAATATAATGGAAAATATTGTACTAATCAAATAAAATAATATGAAAACATATTTTTCATATTTAAAAAAAAAAGTATTCAATAAAGTTTCTAAAATTCGTTTCACTTTTATAAGGTTATATTTTCAACGACTAATCTAATAAAAATTATTTACAATCATTTGTATTTAAAAACGTATACATTCTATAAGAACAATACCTAAAACAATTAATATTTATATATAAAAAGTACAACAACATATTTATATAATATATTTTTTTGACAAGATAATATTTTATTTTTATTATATATAATATATATTAACAATATTCTTATTTTTATATATAAACTTTACAAAAGAAAATAAAAAATATTATAACAACCTGTGCAACGCACGGGTACTCCCCCTAGTTCTAAGTATTCTAATAGGTTTTTCCTTAAACAGTTAACCTCTTAACCCATTGATTGAAGCACAACACATGAACCTTTAGGTAAAATCACTATAATTCCCACTAAGTTATTATTATTAATAGTAAAAACTGCATTTTAAAAGTAAAACATTTTTTATAAGCACCAAAAATAAATAAAAAATCGCTAGAAGGAGGGCTTGAACCTCCGACCTTGTGGTTAACAGCCACACGCTCTAACCAACTGAGCTATTCCAGCTAGTCATTTTAAATTACATTATAAGATATTTTGATTATTCTAACCAGTTTTTAAATATCATGCAATTTATTTCTCATGTAAACAACATTCATGAAAATATGGAAATAATTATCTACAGAAAAATCCTCGCTAGTCGTTATAAATTACATTAATAGACACTTGTCCCATATTGAAATTATTTGTGATTCCTCGCTACTGAGTTATACATAGTTAAAAGTGAAAAGTGGCTATAGAATGACAATGAAGCTTCTTGCCAATTCTTCTTATTTAAAGTGTGATGGAAATTGGGATAAGTATGGGGGCTAAAAATTTCACTAAAGATGAAGCTCTTTATCGATTCATCCTAAAATTTATGTTGGACAGTATAAACTTGTAGAATCTTGATGCGTTTTGGAATTCTCTATTTATCTGAGAGTATGGTGTGAGAGGTAACATCAGCCAATTACCCAAGCGGCCCAAGCATGGGCTTGGGGCCTCAAAAAAGTAAAAAAGTCATCAAAGGAAAAGGACCTCCAATTCACACAAAATAAGTTGCAGTACTGGAATCAACCAACAATTATGTTGCGTAGCTCAATTTGTTTAAAGTCAAGACCTGATCCATTTGTTGTTGGGTTCAAATCCCACCTGAGGCAAAACATTTTTTTGCCTTTCCTTCTAAAAAAGAAGTTATGTTATTCTAAAAATCCCATACTATTTTGTTTACTCTCTCCATTAGTAAATGATTCCTTCTCCATTCAAATGCAATATTTCTTCAATTTCAATTTTCATTTTTTCTTAAAACAATTTCAATTTACAAAATATTATCACTGAAATATAAAGGGCCTTATTTTGGAGCTTGCTTTAGGTCTCGCTTAATGTTGGGCCGGCCCTAGTAGAGACCATTGAAATAATGAAGATCTTTAGCTTTTGCTTAATGAATGTATGATGTACATGTATAATCGACATGTGAGAGCTGAACTAGTAACCATATCTAGCTCTTAGAAGAATTATATAACATTAGAAAGCTTAGAATTCAGAATTTGGAAGGGTCATAATTGCCAACAGTGTCACTGCCACCAAACTCAATAATTAACAAAATTACAATGTAGATAATGAATTGGAAAGCCCTCTAAATCAGTCTCTTGTTCATGCTACCTAACTGTATTATTGTGAAGAAAAAGTAAAGTGTGGATGAAAAGCATATAATCAATCTCAGCCACAGCTTCTACCTTCATTTGAGACTACTACCATGGACCATGGTAGAAGACACAAAGGAGAGGAGAGCAAGGAAAGCAAAGCCAGAAAGAACACAAAAGTACATAAACTTGATCGTCATTTTCTCCCTCTCTGTTGTTCTTTCTCTTCTTCCTTGTTACTTAGCATCTTCAATCTAAGAAACAAAGTCCAAGGAAAGGAACTCTTTCCAACAAAATGAAACTCAGCAGCAGACAACAAAAACGGAATATCCCATGGATTTTCACCTTTAAAAGATCGATCAATGCACACTACTGAATATCTTTTCATTTCATCATTAATTCCTTTACAATGTAAATGAACGCTCGAGTCTCTCTTCTGAACCCACTTGTATGTCTCAAGTCTATATGCTTTTCCTTACCCACCCATAAATAAGCATGTTGAACAATCTTGAGTTTTGGGACAGCTCAAAAACTTAAAACAATGAGAAATGAGCTTGATTTGAATCGTTGGGTGGTGAGAAAGGGTTCAACAAAAGAAAAAAACAAATCACGGCAATCAAATTAACATAGCATGTATATTAAAAACCTCAGCCAAAAATAGCAGAGGATTCTGTAAGCGAAACAAGTCCCACATCGTTTAGAGTACCAACTGAATTAGTCTTTATAATCTTCAAGAACGCAATTATATTCGCCGAGCTAGTAACGACAGCTTGTAACCCGAGTGGGGGCAACAAGTTGGTGGAACATGGTTCAGGTCTCGCTGGGTTGGGCTTCTGGATACATTATGCTGGCCCACCCGCTCCAAGTTGAGAGTTGACCAATGGGATTGGTGCGAAGGCATTGGCCTCGTTGGTCCTAGACGAGAGGGAACCGCGTCAGGCTGGTTTCACAGAGCAGCGCAAACCACTGGCTCCTAACAGTGGAGGGATAATGGGCCACAATATCTTAATCTCACTAGCCTGGTGAACCTAGCCCTTGAACCACCAATATTTTTGGACCTTACAGGGCTGAATTTGTCTTCTTTGTTTGTTCTGTGTTAAAATTTATTTTTATTTGGCTATACGGACTGAATTTCATTTCTTTATCTAATCAAATCTAATATATATTTATATAACTACTACTCTATCAAAATTACCTATATCTAATCTAATATATATTTATACAACTATTACTCTATCAAAATTACCTATATAGTCATATATTTATACAACTATTATTCTATCAAAATTATCTATATAGTCATTTGAGAAAAGTCACACTTATACTAATTGAGGGTAAAAATGTAAATGACTCAGCAAAAAAGAAAAACAACTTTCACTTTCTCCAACTCTTTCTCTTTATTCTTACACTCTCTTTCATTTTTTTCACTTTTCTCTTACACTCTCTTTCTTCATTTTTTTTCTCTTTCTTCTTACACTTTCTTTCCTCTTTACAATCTTTTTCTTCATTTTTTCTTTTTTACTTGTCTTTATTTTCACAGGATAATGCTTTTATCTATTTAAATATTGTCTAAGTTCATTCATAAAAACAACATGACATACGCACGGGTATCCTACTAATTTATCTTTTCAGAAATTGGTCTTTTTTTATACCCCCACATACCACCCATCTACCCCCACATATTTTTAAAAACCCCAAAATACCCTTTAAAAAAGTTTTTTTTTTTTTTAAAATATCAATCGTATATATGTTTTGGAAAATATATACGACCCACACAAATAAGGGCATCGTATATACGCAAATACAATTGTGGGGGTATCGTATATATGTGACAAATGAGGTATATACGACACAAGAAAAATTAATGAGATATGCTTACATCGTATATACCATGACATGCCTGTATATACGACACTTGAAAATGCTTATATATATGGCCATCGTGTATATATATATATATATATATATATATATATATATATATATATATATATATATATATATATATATATATATATATATATAGCAAATTGTTTAGCTATATACGAGAGATGAGAAACATATATGCGATTGGATTTGAGATTGGTAGTCATTGTATATATGTTATGTAACGTATATACGACCCTACAAAATGTGAGTCGTATATATGTTACATAACATATATACGATTGTTTTTTTAAAAAAAAAACGCTTTTTAAGGGGTATTGGAGAGTGGTTTACATCACTAAAGCATACCTTTAGTGACAATCACTAAAAGGTTATATAAGTAAATTAGTAATTAATTAAAAATCAATATGTTACAATTATCTTTTAATACAGTTCCTATTAATTAGACAATTTTAATGAAATTGATTAAAAAATAAACAATCTAGTAACTCATTCAATATAAATGCCTAAAATCATGGAATTCAGTTTTTTTTCAAATTAAAAACTGCCAAAATATTTTTAATCATGGAATTCAATTTTCTAAAACAAATTCACCACTGAAACGAATTCATCTTTCTTTCGTTCCTACTTAAGCACTTCTCGTTTCATCTTTTATCAAAAAAAATTGGGTGTTTTTTTTTTCACACGAAAAAAAATCGTTCATTAACCACCGATTTGTATCACAATGGTTAGATATCACTAACCACAAATGTGCATTATTAGGGAAAATCCCAAGTCCCACATTGACTAGTGATAAGGTCTCTAGAGGGTTTATAATGAAGAGGCAACCCACACCTTACAAGCCGGTTTTGTGGGGTTGAGTTAGGCCTAAACCACATTCTAAGATGGTATCAGAGCCTATCATAGATCTATTGGGCCACCTACCATTAAAAAAAAAGACACGCTACAAGCCCAAAAATAAAAATAAAAAGGTGCTGCGCGTGAGGGGGTGTATTAGGGAAAATCCCAAGTCCCACATTGACTAGTGATAAGGTCTCTAGAGGGTTTATAATGAAGAGGCAACCCTCACCTTACAAGCCGGTTTTGTGGGGTTGAGTTAGGCCTAAACCACATTCTAAGATGCATCGCAACAGTTAGTGGCCACTAACCATAGATATACATAAATGTGGTTAGATGCCAATGGTTAAATATCACTAACCACACATGTGCATAGCTGATGGTTAGTGGGCGCTAACCACATATATGTGTCATACCCCAATTTTGTCCGGCTTAGGTCAAAACCCTAATTTTCCCCAAAAATAAATAAGTAGAAGAACAAAGAGCATCATGTATTGCATTTAGGTTTTTAAAAGTCATTTCCAAGTTTCTAAAATCATTTTCGGAGTTGGAATACACTTTTGGAGCAAATTAGAGTTTTTTAGGTCAAAGGGTATTTTGGTCATTTTGCAAAAAGGGTAATTTCTCAGGAAAAGCCATGGAACATGCATTTTTGAGTCCTAAAAGTCATCTCATTGTTTTTAAGATGATGTTTGGAGTTGGAAGACATGTTTTATGCAGAGAGAGTTGAGTTTTGGGGCAAAATTACGGTTTTTGACCAAAAGGGCATTTTGGTCATTTCACTAAGACCAATAATTTCTCAGTAAAAACCACTATGCATCTCTTGGGGAATTTATTTGGGTCTAAAAGGGTGGAGGTTGTGCATTTTTGTGCACCATTGAAATATTTTTGGCATGGAATTCAAGTTTTGAACAAAGGGGCAAAATGGTCATTTCCTTTGAGGTGGGGTCAACAAAATCAATTTTGGGATTGGTGAGGTCATGGAATTCAGAGCCCAATCATGGAATCATAGGATAGGGCCCAAAATGGCATGAATAAGAAAGAAAGATCTAGAAGGGAATATTCTACATTTTGAATGATGAAAGGATAAGGATTAGTACAAAAATGACAACTTGCAAGTTTTCCACTCATTCTCTCACTTGTGTGCTGCGAATTTCCTCTCATTTCCAGCCCATATTTTGTGCTTTTTCATGCCCATGATCCTTGTGAAATGATCCTTAGCCATTGATTAAAATTTTTGATCAAATCCTAGGCCATAACTCAATGTAAAAAGACCTAAATGCCCCCAACAATTTTTGCTCTCCAAGACTACTCCAAAAACGTGTACAACCAGCTGATTTGTGCTTCTTGAGTGTCCCTAATCCTTGTGCATTGCAATCTTGACCCTCCATTTAAATTCTATCTCAAATCCTAGTGGTTTACAAAAGCACATTGTCACAAATGCC
This sequence comes from Oxytropis ochrocephala, assembly GCA_020916435.1. Taxonomy (NCBI): domain Eukaryota; kingdom Viridiplantae; phylum Streptophyta; class Magnoliopsida; order Fabales; family Fabaceae; genus Oxytropis; species Oxytropis ochrocephala. Next base: position 126,912,922 of record CM037088.1, read on the forward strand.
CTTAAAATTGGTCCTCATATAAAAGCCCAAAAATTAGAGACTCACACACACTCTCATTTCTTAACCTAGCACACATTCCTCACCTCCTCTCCTCCTCTCTTCAGCCGAAATACCTCCCTCACTACCACTCCTCCATTTTTAAACTTCCACCATCAAAGCCTCCTTTCCTTGATTCCTCCACTAAATCCACCTCTAATCTTGCATCATCTTCAAGTTTTCATCAATAATCTTCCAAGATCAAGAGTTTTGTGAGCTTCAAGAAGAGTTTCAAGTGTTCTTAGTTTTTGTTTGATTTTCTTCTTCACCTCTCCTTGCAAATTCTTAAGGTAAACCTTGATCCCTATTTTCTTGCATTTTTACCATGTAAATCTCTCTTCTACTCTCAACTCCTTCTTGATTGTTGTTGTTGTTTGCTTTGAGGATCCATTTCAAACATTTTGACAAGGACTTAGGGAGCCTTGGGTGTTTGAGATGGGTCCTTGGCCTTGAAGGAGTTTTCTTGTGTATTCTCATGTTCTTTTGCATTTTCCATCATGTTTGCATTTTTTAAGCTAAATAAAGTCCATCTTCCATGCATAGTGGTTTCTGGCCTAGAGAGAAAAATGAGGTTTCCATTGTGTTTTGCTTATTTCATGATTTGTGCTTGATTGTGGGTATGAGTAGTCTAGGATTTAATCCCAAAAATTAGGGTTTATGCTTCCTTTTGTTTCTCTTGATTTTTAGTGTGAATAAACACTTGTTTTGTTTGATTGTTGTCTTGTGACATAGCATAACAATTTAGGGCTTAATCTTGTGTCTTATTTTATGTGTTGATAGTGCATTTTTGGCATGAAAAATTGGTGTTTAGTTCATGTGGTGGTTTCGGTTTTAGGCCTCTTTCTTGTGCATACTTTTGTTCTTGAATTGGGTTGCTTGATCTTGTGTGAGATGCATTTAATTTTGTTAGTGTGTTTTTAACTTTTAACCACTCACTTGTTTTTTACTTTACCATACACTAACTTTTTACTTAAAAGAAAAACAACTTAAACATTTTTACATTTTTACTTTACCATTTCATTAAATAATTACCATTTACCTCATGCATTTTTACTTTACCATCTCATTAAATAATTACCATTTACCTCATGCATCTTTTTACTTTACCATTCATTAACTTTTTACTAAAAGTTTTTACTACTTATCAATTTGCAAAAAATACCCAAAACATTTTTACACTTTGCATTTCATCACTTGTGTGATACATACTTGTGTTTGCACATTAATACTTGCATGCTTTCATATGCTCACATGTTCATGCATTCTCATATGCTTATACCTATTGCATTCTCTTACTCTCTTACATGATCATACATTCATTAATATTATATCATCCATTCATAAATAAAATGTTCATGCATCTTTGTATATGCTCATTCTTGCATTCATTCTCAAATGTTCATACATTCCCATATGCTTATGCCTATTGCATTCATTAACCTTATGTTATACATTCATTCTTACATGTTATGCCTCTTGCATTCATGCTTACATGTTCATGCATTTATTTATACCATGTCTTGCATTCATTCTCACATGTTCATGCATTCATTTATACTATGTCGTGCATTCATTGATGCTCATTCATTCATTGTATGCTCATGCACAGTTACCTCGTGTGCATTCATGTCTACATGTTCATTCATCCAAACTAGGAATATCCTATGCCTATGATCAATTGCATTCTATTGTCTATGATGCCATTTAAATGTCTTGATTTAATTGTGTGCCCTTTCATCCCCTTGTATGACCTCCTAATGAAGACGTAAGCCTACATGCATGTTGTAGCACAGAGTAATTAGGGTAAATACACCTCTCTTTCTCACACACACACACACACAATTGTCTTGAGAAATTTGCCTTGCATCTTTGACAATTGAATCCTTTGATTATATTGGCATGTTTAATCTTGGTTGATGAATAACATGTCCATGATTGCTTGATTGTGGAAGTATGAGTCTTATTCATTCATTTGCACTTGGTTATGGATTTAGAATTGATTGAAATGTTCTACTTGTTTTCGTAAATCTTTTCCAAACCAAATTCTTTTCTAAAACAAATTTTCAAAGCAAAATCAAATGTTTTTCCAATAAAAACCCTTTTTCCTAAAAACTCATAAGGAGGCAAGTCGGACGTCTGGCCGATGTTGTCTAGCGTCCCGAGACCGGAGTCATGCACTCAAACGTCTTAGGATACTTATGAGAAATAAAACAAATAATTGATAATTTCAAACCCTTTTTCCAAAATGAGCAAGGTATCGATTCGGATGTACTTCCGATATTGGTTAGCGTCTTAGGGTTAGCGAGTCATGCAGATTAGGCGAGCCTAAGATACTTGCTCAATAAAAGCAATCAACATTGCAACAAACCCTTTTCCTAAAAATCAAAAAGATCATTTTTTCAAAAGTAGCGGGCACACGTCGTGCATGCAGCGGGGTTGTCTTTGTTCTAGGTCTATTGGATATGCAGATCTAGGACCGAAACCCCTACAATAAAAAAACACCAACACACTTCTTTCTTAGAAAATCACAAAAGCCGCTCTTCGGACGCAAAAAAGCACACTTTCAAAAAAATCACAAAGCCGCTTGGACGCCTGCACAAACGAACTACGTAGCTTTGATCCTCATCTCGGTGAGAGTGCGTAGGAGCGGGTTCTGTCCCGCCAAGCACCCTTTTAAAAATATCTTTGTTTTGTTCCGCTTTTCAAAGATACCAAAAATATTCTTTTTCCCGTTTCCAATAAAATAATTTCTCAATCGAAACAAAAAGAAAAGAAAAGAAGTAGAACGATCGTTTCAAATCAAACATTTCAAAACCACACATCAAATTAAAGATTCCCTTTCGGTAGAAAGGAGGTACGGGGTGCTTATACCTTCCCCGTACCTAACCGACCCCCGAACCTACATCTCTTGTTTTCGAAAAGACCACCCGCCTTGTATAAAAAGACGTTTTTCAATGTTTTCGTCTCAAAACTAAAATATTGGTGGCGGCTTCATATTTTCCCACGTTGTACATCGAGAAGTCCAAACCGGATTTTTCGGGGTGCAACAGCTGGCGACTTCACTGGGGATTAACTTTTCTTTTTTTAAGAAAAACGAGGGTCAAGCCTAATTAATTTGATGCGTGGTTTAAATTGTTTGATTTGGAAAATTTGTTCTATCTCTTCTTTTCTTCCTTTTCTTTTCTTTTTCTTTGTCTGTGATGCTTGATAGTTTCTCTTGCATTATCATTGTGTTGCATTCATGTGCATTTGCTTATTTCTACACTTGCTTCTTGTTTCTTCTCTTACCCCTTTCTTTCTTTACTTATGCTCGTGCATCATATTCCCTTTATTTCGCATGTCCCCTTCTTCTTCGCTCCCCTTTCTTTGGTAAGTTCATGCATTTTCCCCTTCTATTATGATCCCCTCTTCTTAGCTCCTCTTCTTAAGGTAAGTAGAGTTTTAGATGATTGTTAATACCTTAGGTTGATTTCTTGCTTAGACTTGAATGATATGTGCAAAACCCTAGGGTAGACGACTCTCTTTGTCCGGATCAAGCTTTACGGACTTTCTTTGCGGTGGGGGTATATGCATCATTATGCTCCTACACACACTTTCACTTTGTTTTTACCCTTGTGTAATTTTTAGTGAGACAGCCCTATACCCGGCTAGAGTATATCTCAGGCTAGAACGAAGTCATTAGTGGCTGCACACTGGACGTACGTCTTTTCGTGTGGTTGCGAAGACTTCACCTAGAGTTTGGCTTTGTTCGATGGGCTCATCACTTGGACGTACGTCCCTGCTGATTGGTGCGCTCGGATGAGGTCGTTGGCTCTAGGAACCTTATTTAGGGCCCTCTTGTTAGTGCTTACCTTGAAGTACCCCTAAAAAGGCCTTAGATCCTGTCTCTTAAGGAACCTTGTAGGACACAAAGGAGCTTGCATACCCCTGCATCGAAATTTTTGTGAAAATAAACCAGTGTTTTTCCAAAAATGTATAAATGTCCAACTTTTGAAAGCTGTTATACTGTCATTCAAAACATCAAACATCATGCATTCATTCATGCATCATTTCATTAACTTCATCACTTTAGTTCAAATACATCATTCCTCAATACATGCATCTTTCAAAAAGGAAGGGGCATTGGCATTTCATACTTTGCCTTGTCTCTAAAAAAAATCATCATTTAGAAAAAGAATCATTCCTGCATCTTTCATCATTCAAAAGAAAGGGGGGCATCAACATTTCATATCTTGTCTTGCCTCTATAAAAATCATTTTGCATCCTACATCGTTGCATCATTTGCATTAAATAAAATTCTAATTTTGAATCATTCGTCTTGCATTCCATTTCATTACATAAAAATGAAAACAATTATCATCTTCATAGCATAAGCATTTCATTTATAATCAAAAAAAGAGGAAAAAGCTCCTCGCCAAGTTCATCCAAAACATGGCATTCATGCATAAGCAATATTTCAAAAAGGGACACAGTAGAACTACGTACGCTTTGATTCCTCAAGGAGGATACGTAGGAGCGGGTCCACCCCGTCAAGCATAACAAATAAAAATTTCATTTTGAAAAGTATCTTTCTCGCCTCATTCAAAAATGCATTTCATTTTGCATCAAAATCATAAAAACCTTTTAGAATAATTACACTTTTGAAGTGATCATTTTTCCACTTGCATATCATAGTGTTTTCACATACAATAAAGAGTTTTGACGAGAGACGAGATGGTCTTGCAAAACAATCATTCTTTCAAAATTTCAAGGTGTTCCAAGGCATTCGGTTTTTCACGTCAATAGCTCATTTGTATTTCCTTCAAAGAATAAAAAAAGCATTGCATCTCATCCATTCCATGATAAAAGACTGAAACGCTCCATCAAAAAAAGTTTTTATATCATGCTTTAACCAATGTTAACTCTCTGTGAAGCGTTCTTCTAGTAAGTATGCATGCCACGTGCAGTCTCTATTGTTTGAGTCAGTCAGTTTCCTTCATTTATCATCATTTCCCATCCAAGTCTAATCCCGCCCCGTCCACCCATAAAGTGCATGTTCTCTCCCATCGGTGCATACTTGACTTTTTGGTTCATTCTCGCTAACACTTTAAGTCCTCCATGTCAAGGGCAGTGCGTGATCACTAATTTTCCTTTGTTAAATATCATATTCCTTCAGTGCAAGTCTTTCAAAAAATAATAATAAATAAGAAAATAAGCTCGCTAGGTTGAAAACCCGCAAAGGGCGGCCTAGACACACAAAAAAGCGCCCGGTGGATTGAAAACTCGCAAAGAGCGGTCCAGGCAAAAGTTAGGGCATAAAAAAAAAGGGAGAGAAAAAATGTAAAGAAAGGAGCAAGCACATATAGATAGATGAACAGTTTTCATGATTTACAAAAAAAAATAAATAAGCAATCAGGATTTGAAATGAAGTTTGGCCATCTCCTCAAAAATCCCAGAAAGTCCCTTTCCTACCCACCTTAAGCCAAGAAAGACCAAAATCCAAAAATCACCCTAGACAAGGATCACCTCAAATATAAAAAAAAAAACAGTGCATCACTTCTTATCAGCTCACCCGAGTCAAAGAAAGAATCAAAAAAAAAAGGGAAAAAAAAAAGAAAGAAGAAAGGGGATTCAAAAATGAAAATCCCAAAGCAAAGGAAAATACAAAAGAAATGTCAGCGGTGAGCTGATACATGTTACCACAAAACACAAGAGATCCTTGTCTCAATAAATCTTCCAATACCTTGCTGTGTATAACTACCCCTCCTTCCATAAACCGCAAACACTTCCCTTTGACCACGGAATCCCGCTCTCCACAAACCCTTAGCCAGGAATAAAACTTCCAAACACCTCATCAAGCCAAATAACCATCATAAATCATCGATCGTCAGCCAACGCTGAATAAAAATCACCCTACCATTAGCCCTAAGCACTTCATCCAGCCCAATCATCCTTCCTCCACAAAACACCACAATCCCGAAAAGTCCATTCCGATCAATGACTGATTGCTGTTGTTTTCTCAAATTTTAAATCTTAGGACAACTAAGTTTATCTGTCTATAATGTGTTTGCTCAAAAGAAAAACAAACGATCAGAAAGAAGAGAGCTGATCAAGAAAAACAAACCCTCGGGAAAAAGAATTGAGGGAACAAAAACAAACAGTCAAAAAAAAGAAAGCTGACAAAATAAAAAGAGGGACTTGCACTCCGAAACCCATTCAAGCTGCATTAAAACAAGGTTTAGTGATCACCAAGTGAGGTTTCTTTCACGCTAAAAGTCAAGACATTTGCACTGAGAACACTACTCAGATCCAAAAGATGGGGCACTCTCTTCACCTCCCCCGCCCACCCCGGTCTTGGAAATGTCTATTCAATGCCCCTCCCATGTCACTCCAGGGGCTTGTCAATACCTCCAAGCAGGGGCAAGGGCGTTCCCATTCCTTCACCTCATTCAACCTCACCGGCAATCTCTCAACTCACTATCCTAAACAAGGCCTGTCATTCTAATTGGGGCGCTTTGTCCTTGTTATGACCAGGGGCAACATCAAACTTTATGGGTTGAGACAAAATCTCTTCTACGCCCCACCTTTCATTTCAAAAAAGTCAAGCATTCCCAATTCATCATCTTCTACACCCTAGTTGTTGTCACCACTAGACAGGGGCAAGCTATTCACTCATCAAAGACCTGAATTGGGGCAATCTTGTATCTCTTGATCCTCATGAGCTTCGACAATAATCGTATCTGCATCATTCCTTCACTCGTCATGAATGTCCATCCCAAGTGAACTGACTCACTCATTCACATTTGCACTCCTATGCATGCTTACTAGACAATGCTTCAAAAGAGAGAACACAAGTTGTTTACGTGGTATCCAAATTCAGTCATCATGGAAAGGAAAGAGAAAACAAATGAGGCTATTTGTAAATAAAAACCTTGAGAACACCGTAGTTTGAATCAAATTCAACTTTTCAACGGAATGGTCAATAATCATCTCAATTCCTTGCATCCAAAGTCTCGTGATCTCGTCATCACAAAAATGTTTACCTCATGCATCTAGTAGCTTCAAGCTATTCATTATGGCATATGCATCAAAGCATTACGTTTGCATCCTCACATTTTGTGCATTCATCACATAGCAAAAAAACGTTCCACATCAGAGCATTGCATCATATTAATGTTTGCATTTCACAGAAGAAGCAAAAAAAAAAAAAAAAAAAAAAAACAAACAGAAGTTAGAACAGTAGCATTGCATTCATCAAAGCATCAATCACCACATACACTTGCATTCAAACATCAAGGCAATGCAGCTACATCACATCAATACTTGCAAAGAAAGCCAAAACATCCCATGTCATTCATCATTCCATGTCATTCATCATTTCATGTCATTCATCATTTCATTTCGCATAATAACAATATTCACATTTCATAGAAAAAGGCAAAGAAGGAAAAGTTTTCCATTACATTTGCATCTGCCATTTCATCAAAACACAAGAGCATTACATGTCATCAAACATCAAAATTTTGCATTCGCATGCCCGCATTTCATGAAAAGAGAAAGAAATGAGCAGAAAATAAAACAAGAGCATTCCATTCATCAAAACATGAATCACTGTCATTGCATCGCACACTTGCATTACAAATATCAATCTCTGCATCAAACATCAAAGCGCTACATTTGCATATTCGCATTTCATAAAGAGCAAAAGAAAACAAACAAAGAAAAACAGATGATCAGAAAAAGAAAGCTGATCAAGAAAAATCAAATCAAAAGGAAAACCTCAAAAGTGTTCCACCACATGCATCATCACATCAAAACCATCGCACCACATGCATTCGCATGACATGCCCTTGCATAACATGCCTTTGCATAACATGCATCCATATCTCATACACCATTCTTTGCATCAGCTGACGTATGCAGGTACCTCAATCTAGTGCGGCAGCATTGATCATTTCAGTCAACCAACCAACAGGATTCGTGAATCCCTTCAGACTAAGTGTCCGCCGGACTGTTGTCCCCTTCAGAGCCCAAAGTGCTCGCCAGGGACCCAAGCGTCCCTTCGACTTCACCTCGTATTCGAGCTACGAGTAAGTCCTTCGGACCTCGTTAGGTCCAAATGAAAAGGATAGCCGTGGTCGGCCAAGACGTAGCGCATCCTAGAGAAGTATCGAGATCTAGACTTGGTATTGTCTCCCCGGTCGCTCTTGAAGACCACCTCGCCCGCTAGCAAACTTCGGATCGTCGCGCGTTCGTTAAAAGGCTTTAGCGCACCTCCAAAGTCGGTTTCATCGAGGACCGATACCTTCTTTCTTTATTTCTTTATCGCTTTCTTTATTGCCTTATTTCCTACTTTTTGCTGGCTTACTGAGGGTTGGCACCAATTCATTTCTTGCTTTCGTCGGCCTACTGAGGGTTGACAATTCATTTCCTGTTCTGCTGGCTTACTGAGGGTTGGCACCAATTCATTTCTTGCTTTTGTCGGCTTACTGAGGGTTGACAATTCATTTCCTACTTTTTGCTGGCTTACTGAGGGTTGGCACCAATTCATTTCTTGCTTTCGTCGACCATCGAGGGTTGACAATTCATTTCTGCTTTGGCTTAATCGAGGGTTGGCACCAATTCATTTCTTGCTTTTGTCGGCTTCATCGAGGGTTGACAATTCTTTTCTCGCTTTATTTTACTTCGAGGGTGGGCACCAATTCATTTCTGCGTCACGCTTACCGAGGGTTGTTGATTCATTCATTAAAAAGAGAAAGGAAAATTCGGGTTTCTCCAAATGGACAAAATTGGTATAATTTTTGAATTCTTTATTTCTATTTTACCTTCGAAATATGTCTCGCGCAATTCACATTTCTTGGTAAAATCCAAATAAAGAGGGGCAGCTGTCATACCCCAATTTTGTCCGGCTTAGGTCAAAACCCTAATTTTCCCCAAAAATAAATAAGTAGAAGAACAAAGAGCATCATGTATTGCATTTAGGTTTTTAAAAGTCATTTCCAAGTTTCTAAAATCATTTTCGGAGTTGGAATACACTTTTGGAGCAAATTAGAGTTTTTTAGGTCAAAGGGTATTTTGGTCATTTTGCAATAAAGGGTAATTTCTCAGAAAAGCCATGGAACATGCATTTTGAGTCCTAAAAGTCATCTCATTGTTTTTAAGATGATGTTTGGAGTTGGAAGACATGTTTTATGCAGAGAGTTGAGTTTTGGGGCAAAATTACGGTTTTTTGACCAAAAGGGCATTTTGGTCATTTCACTAAGACCAATAATTTCTCAGTAAAAACCACTATGCATCTCTTGGGGAATTTATTTGGGTCTAAAAGGGTGGAGGTTGTGCATTTTTGTGCACCATTGAAATATTTTTGGCATGGAATTCAAGTTTTGAACAAAGGGGCAAAATGGTCATTTCCTTTGAGGTGGGGTCAACAAAATCAATTTTGGGATTGGTGAGGTCATGGAATTCAGAGCCCAATCATGGAATCATAGGATAGGGCCCAAAATGGCATGAATAAGAAAGAAAGATCTAGAAGGGAATATTCTACATTTTGAATGATGAAAGGATAAGGATTAGTACAAAAATGACAACTTGCAAGTTTTCCACTCATTCTCTCACTTGTGTGCTGCGAATTTCCTCTCATTTCCAGCCCATATTTTGTGCTTTTTCATGCCCATGATCCTTGTGAAATGATCCTTAGCCATTGATTAAAATTTTTGATCAAATCCTAGGCCATAACTCAATGTAAAAAGACCTAAATGCCCCCAACAATTTTTGCTCTCCAAGACTACTCCAAAAACGTGTACAACCAGCTGATTTGTGCTTCTTGAGTGTCCCTAATCCTTGTGCATTGCAATCTTGACCCTCCATTTAAATTCTATCTCAAATCCTAGTGGTTTACAAAAGCACATTGTCACAAATGCCCTTAAAATTGGTCCTCATATAAAAGCCCAAAAATTAGAGACTCACACACACTCTCATTTCTTAACCTAGCACACATTCCTCACCTCCTCTCCTCCTCTCTTCAGCCGAAATACCTCCCTCACTACCACTCCTCCATTTTTTAAACTTCCACCATCAAAGCCTCCCTTTCCTTGATTCCTCCACTAAATCCACCTCTAATCTTGCATCATCTTCAAGTTTTCATCAATAATCTTCCAAGATCAAGAGTTTTTGTGAGCTTCAAGAAGAGTTTCAAGTGTTCTTAGTTTTTGTTTGATTTTCTTCTTCACCTCTCCTTGCAAATTCTTAAGGTAAACCTTGATCCCTATTTTCTTGCATTTTTACCATGTAAATCTCTCTTCTACTCTCAACTCCTTCTTGATTGTTGTTGTTGTTTGCTTTGAGGATCCATTTCAAACATTTTGACAAGGACTTAGGGAGCCTTGGGTGTTTGAGATGGGTCCTTGGCCTTGAAGGAGTTTTCTTGTGTATTCTCATGTTCTTTTGCATTTTCCATCATGTTTGCATTTTTTTAAGCTAAATAAAGTCCATCTTCCATGCATAGTGGTTTCGGCCTAGGAGAAAAAATGAGGTTTCCATTGTGTTTTGCTTATTTCATGATTTGTGCTTGATTGTGGGTATGAGTAGTCTAGGATTTAATCCCAAAAATTAGGGTTTATGCTTCCTTTTGTTTCTCTTGATTTTTAGTGTGAATAAACACTTGTTTTGTTTGATTGTTGTCTTGTGACATAGCATAACAATTTAGGGCTTAATCTTGTGTCTTATTTTATGTGTTGATAGTGCATTTTTGGCATGAAAAATTGGTGTTTAGTTCATGTGGTGGTTTCGGTTTTAGGCCTCTTTCTTGTGCATACTTTTGTTCTTGAATTGGGTTGCTTGATCTTGTGTGAGATGCATTTAATTTTGTTAGTGTGTTTTTAACTTTTAACCACTCACTTGTTTTTTACTTTACCATACACTAACTTTTTACTTAAAAGAAAAACAACTTAAACATTTTTACATTTTTACTTTACCATTTCATTAAATAATTACCATTTACCTCATGCATTTTTACTTTACCATCTCATTAAATAATTACCATTTACCTCATGCATCTTTTTACTTTACCATTCATTAACTTTTTACTAAAAGTTTTTACTACTTATCAATTTGCAAAAATGCCCAAAACATTTTTACACTTTGCATTTCATCACTTGTGTGATACATACTTGTGTTTGCACATTAATACTTGCATGCTTTCATATGCTCACATGTTCATGCATTCTCATATGCTTATACCTATTGCATTCTCTTACTCTCTTACATGATCATACATTCATTAATATTATATCATCCATTCATAAATAAAATGTTCATGCATCTTTGTATATGCTCATTCTTGCATTCATTCTCAAATGTTCATACATTCCCATATGCTTATGCCTATTGCATTCATTAACCTTATGTTATACATTCATTCTTACATGTTATGCCTCTTGCATTCATGCTTACATGTTCATGCATTTATTTATACCATGTCTTGCATTCATTCTCACATGTTCATGCATTCATTTATACTATGTCGTGCATTCATTGATGCTCATTCATTCATTGTATGCTCATGCACAGTTACCTCGTGTGCATTCATGTCTACATGTTCATTCATCCAAACTAGGAATATCCTATGCCTATGATCAATTGCATTCTATTGTCTATGATGCCATTTAAATGTCTTGATTTAATTGTGTGCCCTTTCATCCCCTTGTATGACCTCCTAATGAAGACGTAAGCTTACATGCATGTTGTAGCACAGAGTAATTAGGGTAAATACACCTCTTTCTCACACACACACACACAATTGTCTTGAGAAATTTGCCTTGCATCTTTGACAATTGAATCCTTTGATTATATTGGCATGTTTAATCTTGGTTGATGAATAACATGTCCATGATTGCTTGATTGTGGAAGTATGAGTCTTATTCATTCATTTGCACTTGGTTATGGATTTAGAATTGATTGAAATGTTCTACTTGTTTTCGTAAATCTTTTCCAAACCAAATTCTTTTCTAAAACAAATTTTCAAAGCAAAATCAAATGTTTTTCCAATAAAAACCCTTTTCCTAAAAACTCATAAGGAGGCAAGTCGGACGTACGGCCGATGTTGTCTAGCGTCCTGAGACCGGAGCTGTACAGCTCAAACGTCTTAGGATACTTATGAGAAATAAAACAAATAATTGATAATTTCAAACCCTTTTTCCAAAATGAGCAAGGTATCGATTCGGATGTACTTCCGATATTGGTTAGCGTCTTAGGGTTAGCGAGCTGTACAGTTCGTGCGAGCCTAAGATACTTGCTCAATAAAAGCAATCAACCTTGCAACAAACCCTTTTCCTAAAAAATCAAAAAGATCATTTTTTCAAAAAGTAGCGGGGCACGTCGTCTGTACAGGCGGGGTTGTCTTTGTTCTAGGTCTATTGGACTGTACAGTCTAGGACCGAAAACCCCTACAATAAAAAAACACCAACACACTTCTTTCTTAGAAAATCACAAAAGCCGTCTTCGGACGCAAAAAAGCACACTTTCAAAAAAATCACAAAGCCGTCTTCGGACGCACAAACGAGAACTACGTAGCTTTGATCCCTCATCTCGGTGAGGGTACGTAGGAGCGGGTTCCTGTCCCGTCAAGCACCCTTTTAAAAATATCTTTGTTTTGTTCCGCTTTTCAAAGATACCAAAAATATTCTTTTTCCCGTTTCCAATAAAATAATTTCTCAATCGAAACAAAAAGAAAAGAAAAGAAGTAGAACGATCGTTTCAAATCAAACATTTCAAAACCACACATCAAATTAAAGGTTCCCTTTCGGTAGAAAGGAGGTACGGGGTGCTTATACCTTCCCCGTACCTAACCGACCCCCGAACCTACATCTCTTGTTTTCGAAAAGACCACCCGCCTTGTATAAAAAGACGTTTTTTCAATGTTTTCGTCTCAAAACTAAAATATTGGTGGCGGCTTCATATTTTCCCACGTTGTACATCGAGAAGTCCAAACCGGATTTTTCGGGGTGCAACAATATGCATAAATATGGTTAGTTGTCAATTGTTAGATGTCACTAACCACACATGTGCATAGCAATGGTTAGTGGACACTAACCACAGTTATGCATATAATGGGCAGAGGCTGGGGAAGAAACTATTGTTTTTTCTTCTCACTTTTAATGTTTATCTTGCAGGAGGGTTGGATCAGTATACTGAGGGGGTGTAATTTGCAAAGCCCAGCTTTGCAAATGGCCCAGACCAATGAAGTAACCACACTTGCCAAACAATTATTTTTGGTGGGTCTTTGATAACTCTATTTTATATAGAGTTATTCATCTATTTTAACTTAGGTTATTGCTTATTTTCAAGTACATTAATATATAAATATAGATTATTTATTAAGAAACAATATTTTAGAGATCTAAATGATTAGGACAATTAACTAGGCATAAATACACATATCTTGTTAGGTTTGATGTTTTTGTTCAGTGCAGCTACTGCAGGAGTGGAAACACTACCAACATCAGGAGTGAAAACATTGCCAACACTAGGAGTGGAAACACTGCCTACACCTGCAAAATCTAGCAGTTTGCACCAAAACATCCAAGGACCATTTTGATGCTTCCACACTTGAATGGTGACGTCATGCCTAGTCACCTGGAGGAGAGCCACTTGCAGAAGTCGGCGATAAACATAAAAATCAAGTTGCAAGACTCACTTATCTAAACACATGTGGCACTTCTCCAATGGACCTCCCCTTATGTTCTACATGCAAGCGACCACAACTGAGCTACTTGCTTCATTGGTTGTCTGAATTTATCCAAGGTTGGTCCCCTCAGTTGATCTTACGCGCCAAAGGAAACCCCTCAAGGGAGGAAAGCTTTTGTGCCTATAAATAGAGGCCATATCTTCACTTGAAAATCATCTTTCATCCTTCATTTGTATTTCTTCATTTGTTTCTGAAAGGATCACTTAGTTTTAGTTTAGTTTAGTTTGGTTTTAGTTTTTCTTTACATTTCTGAAGAGAATGAAGGTAAGAAGGTGCTTGACAACCACTCCCTTCACTTCTACTTGAAGGAAACTTGTGTAAGGAACTCATATTGTACTTCAACTTGGGAAACTCACGCAAAAGATCTTCTATTCGAGTAATCTCTCTCCTTTTAAGTTCTTTTGCTATATTACTCATTTGATTATGCTCTTTCTGCATTTTCTATATTATATTATGAGTAACATGAGCTAAATTCCCTTAAGTTGAGATGTTATAACCTTGTAATGAACTTCTAAATATGTTATTACGGTTTATTTAGTTTATGCATTTTAATTCTTGTGTGATACTTTTTTCAACACTTATTCTGGAATTGATCACTTTGGAATAGGTAAACTTGTGGCAGTAGACACGGGTCACATTTATGAACTCAAGAATTAATAGGAATGAGAGTTTATAACAACTTCTTTGTTGAACTAGTTTTAATAAAGATTTGATTGTTAAAACCGTGTTAAGTCCTAGACATAGGATAACATAGTTCTTAGAGTGATACAGTGGGAGCTTAAGAGACAAGAGTGGACCTATTTAGCATGCCTAGACATAGGAAGCTTGTAATGAAACTCTGAAGAAAGTACTGAAAGGTACACACTATTGCAGCTGCATCCAGTGTGGAAACACTGCATACTCCACTATAACACTTAGAAGTAAATTACTTGGTGAAAAACATCTCAACTACTTTATCTAACTGATTCCTTACACTCTTTACTGTTTATATTGTTTTTACTTACTTTGAAAACTCCAAACCAAAAAATAGTGCATAGTGTAGACACACTAAGTGTACACTCTGAATATACAAAACTTTACAATACATAATCCCTGTGGGTTTGACCTTTCTTATCACTTTATTACTTGTGTGACTATGTATACTTGCATATATTTCACCACACCAAGTTTTTTAGCGCCAGCTTACCGAGAGATTATAGTAAAATTTGGTTTTTTAGATTGTTAATTTAGTGTTATATTATATATTAGTACTACTAGTATTCTGTTTTTGTGTGCAGAAACAATTTAGTGCAGAAACACTCAGTGTGGAAACACTAGTTTATGCCCAGGAATAGACCACCAGACTTTGATTGTGATCCAGAAATTGAGAGAAGATTTAGGAGATTGCTTAGACAACAAAGACAAAGACAACAAGACTGCAGAACTATGTCTCACCACAGTGATGATGCCTCAGTAAGAGGAGGACCTAATTCTCAACATCAACAACCTGAATGTGAGGAAGATCACAGACAACAGTTCATTCAAATGGGACCAATAGGTATGATTAATGAAGGGATAGGCCTATGAGGGACTATGCCCAATATGATCAGCAACATATACAGTCTAGCATTGCTAGGCCTAATATTAATGCTGCTCATTTTGAATTTAAACCTATGATGTTTCAAATGTTACAAACAATTGGTCAATTTGGTGGATCCCCACATGAGGATCCCCATGAGCATTTAAAGCAATTCATAAAAGTATGTAGTAACTTTATCATACCTTGTATTAGTGAGGATGCATTTAGACTTAAGTTATTTCCATATTCATTGAAAGATAGGGCTAAATCATGGTTAAACTCTTTGGAGCCCAATTCTATTCATACATGGAATGAGTTAGCTGAAAAATTCTTAAGTAAATATTTTCCTCCAATTAAAAATGCTAGGATGAGACATGATATTACATCTTTTAGACAAAAAGAATTTGAATCATTGTTTGAAGCATAGGAAAGATGGAAAGAGCTTTTAAGAAAGTGTCCACATCATGGTTTACCTATCATTATACAAATGGAAACTTTTCACAATGGTCTAGAACCCCAAACTAGAGTGATGCTTGATGCATCAGCTGGTGGTGTTCTTTTGAATATGTCTTAAAATGAAGCATGTGATCTTATTGATAAAATTGCTACAAATGGTTCTAGTTGGCCTACTGAGAGGGTAAGTGCCCAAAAGAAATCCTCTGGGGTACATGAAATTAATGACATATCAGCCCTATCTGCTCAAGTATCCTCTTTAACCAACTTGATCAAACAGTGCACTAGTGCACCTGCATCTAGTGTAGCCACACCCAAAGAAAACACTGCAGCAGCTATAGAGCAAGCCCCTCCAGGAACTACAAGTTGTGTCTATTGTGGGGGAGGCCATCTATATGAAGAGTGTCCTAGCCACCCTGTCTCTGTCAATTATGTAGGTTACAACAAAAATAACAACCCTTACTCTAATACTTATAATCCAGGATGGAAGAACCACCCAAATTTTAGGTGGAACAATTCCAATGCACCTGTACAAAGTGCACCTGCACCAAGTACTCCTCCTGAATTCCAATCTCAAAATCAAAGACCAAACCCACCTGCCAATGACAATTCTCTAGAATGATTTCTTAGATCATTCATTAGTGAAACTAGAACTGCTAGGCAAGCTCATGATGTATCAATTAAGAATCTAGAGAATCAAGTAGGGCAATTAGCAACTGCTTTGCAGGAAAGACCAACAGGTACTTTGCCATCAAACACATAAGCTTCAACCCCTCAAAGGCAAGGTAAGGAACAGGTCAAAGCCATCTCCTTGAGAAGTGGCAAGGATTTAACAGAACCATATGAGCTTGAAGGTACAGAGAAGGGAGAAAAAAACAAAAATGAAAAATATTCTCAAGGTGTAGAAACACCTGATGTTTCTACACCTCCAACTCCAAGGTTAGTACCTGAATACCCTCCTCCTCCTTTTCCTCAAAGATTGAAAAAAATACATGAGGAGAAGCAATTCAGTAAGTTTTTAGATGTGTTAAAACAACTACATATCAATGTTCCCTTGATAGAAGCACTTCAACAAATGCCAAATTATGCTAAATTCATGAAAGATGTGCTTTCTAAAAGAAGAAGATTAGGGGAATTTGAAACTGTTGTTATGTCAAAAGAATGTAGTCTGATTTTGCAAAACAAAATTCCAAGGAAGCTAAAAGATCCAGGTAGCTTTACAATTCCTTTCTCAATAGGTAAGTTCTATACAGGAAGAGCCTTGTGTGATTTAGGTGCAAGCATCAATTTGATGCCTAAATCTATTTTCACAAAGCTAGGGATTGGAGATGCTAAGCCTACCACATTGACACTGTCTCTGGCAGATAGATCAATAGCATATCCAGAAGGAATTATTGAGGATATATTAGTACAAGTTGACAAATTTGTGTTTCCTGCAGATTTTGTTATAATTTTATTGTAGATGAAGAAAGTACCAGTTATACTTGGAAGACCATTCTTAGCAACAGGGAAAACACTGATAGATGTGCAAAGAGGAGAGCTAACCATGAGAGTAAATGATCAAGAAGTGAAATTCAATGTCTTGAATGCTTTGAAGTATCCTGCAGAGGAGAATGAAGAGTGTTCGTCCATTTCTCTTGATCATTTGGTAGAGAAGCAATTCCACAAGCAGTATGATCACCTTGCCAGTGCTCTAGCACCTGATGCAGCTGCACTGCCTGCAGAGGAATTTATTGAAGAAAGCATATTGCCCAAGGAACAAACTACACCTAAGGTATGGGCTAGAACTTATGAATCTCTTAATTTAGAATATCCCAACCTTAAAGAAAATTTACCTTTTATAGAACAACCTCCTAAGCTAGAATTGAAAGAATTGCCAAAACATTTGAAATATGTTTTTCTAGGTGAAAATAATACACTTCTTGTAATCATAGCTTCTGATGTATCTTTAGAACAAGAGCTAGATTTAATTGACACATTGAAAAGACATAGAAAAACTATAGGTTGGCAAATGTCAGATATTAAAGGGATTAGCCCCTCCATAGCATGCATAGGATAATTTTAGAATAAATTCTAAAAACAACATAGAAGGGCAAAGAAGATTAAATCCCATCATGAAAGAGGTTGTTAAGAAAGAAATAATAAAATGACTAGATGCTGGTATTATCTACCCTATTTCAGATAGTGCATGAGTTAGTCCTATGCAATGTGTTCCTAAGAAGGGTGGAGTAACAATAATAGCTAATGAGAATAATGAACTAATCCCCACAAGAACTGTAACAGTTTTTAAATACTATGCAAGTTACTTCTCATGTAAACATTCATGAAAATATGGAAATAATTATCTACAGAAGGATGAGTATTTTAAAGTCATCCAAACATATAGTAGAGAGTAGTTATATGTGTTTTGGCATTAACCTTATCATTCTTTGACAATTTATTACATATATGTTGATTCCTATATTGGTTACATATGTTCATTCTTAGCATAAACTCTGAAGCAGATTTACTAATAAACTATCTCCATAACCCGTGTGATGCACACGGTTGGCTAAATTCCTCCGCATAAATAAGTAATACAATTTTTACGTATTTGTTTACAAACTTCTCTAAACATTCATGCTCAGATTATTTTTTAACTGTACAGAGTTTGTCCTCGAAAGCACTGAGTCGATTGATCCTGTTTCCTAGGGTAGCTTATGCCAGTGGACCAATGGTGTTTGTTTGTAAAATATATAGCCAAATAACTGTAAAAATTAAATTATAACTATAAATTAAATAAGAAGATTATAAAGTTTAAAAAGAATATTAAAAAATACATCGAATACATCTAATGTGCAAGACATCTATTGTGGAATGGATAGCTATCAATATTTGATCTAATCTTGGGAGGAGGCAAACACTTGTTTGGAACGAGGCAATTTTTTAATAACACAAAGAAGCAACTCTCAGTAATGACAGATGCACACAAATACAAAGAGTGGATTATTCTTATAAACTATAAATCTAACAGATCTAAATGGATTCAATAGGTATTTCAAGTTCATAAATATAAGGAGAAGTATAATTTTTTTAATATTCAGAAAAAAACATGCTCCTAAAATAATTAAGAGAATAAGTATAAAAAAAATCTTTTTGTAAAGTGCTAAAATTAGTAATAAGGTGAGTTGCACAGATTGGTGTAACAAAATTATTGTTTTTTTCACTAAACCAGTTATTGAGAAACAAACTTTAACTATTTGAACAATTTAAATTTTTTTCGAATGCTAAAGCACCCCAAAACACATTGGCTGACATCACATTTTACGTATTTTGTCATGAGTTTTTTTACCCACTGGTTATTGAGGAACAAACTTGTATTTGAAGAGATAAATTTTTTCTGAACACTAAAGTATCAAAAAACACATTACTTAACATCACACTTTACGTGCTTTATCACTTTTTTTTTCACCAAACCAATTATCGAGGAACAACTTTGTGTATTTGAAGAATTAAGTTTTTTTAAGCCATAAAATACACCAAAACATATTGTTTAGCATACCACTTTACGTACTTTGTCGTAAAATTTAATCTTTATATCTCACGCAATAAGTTATTGAAAAACAAACTTTGCATATTTAAACACCTAAAATTTTCTAGGACCGTAAAATACTCCTTAAAAAATTAAAAAAAGAAGAAAAAAAAAGGGGGGAAAGCTTAAAGTATGAAAGAAGATAGAAAAAAAAAGAAAAAAAGAAAAAGAAAAGAGGAAATAAAATATGAAAGAAGAAAGAAAAAAGTTTATAATAGAAAAAAAAAAGAATGGTATTTGTGTAAATATGATTTGAGTTTGAGGGAAAAAAATGTTGCATTTTGGCGCTCATATGCCAAGCCGCATATATGAGAATCCTTTGATATTTTTAGAAAACTAAAATAATGTTTGCAAAAATAAAAATTGATGCACTATTATATAAAATATATTAATAGAATGTACATTATTATTTTTAGGCTTATTAATAGGGGTGCACCCTTGTGCGCCCCTTTTTAGCTACTTTGTGGAGCATATTGAAATCAAGGAATGAAAAACTATACCAAAGGTTGATGTGATTTGTATAAGAGTTGCATCTACTTGAAAGTGATTTAAGTCGCAACTAACTCAAGACTTGTCACTTGGACCGCTACCAACTAATTATGTAAATTGCAACGTTGATGCATCCTTTGATACTACACAAGATGCCATCAAATTTGGCTGATTAGTATATGTTTGCCACAATATAATTTTGGTGTGGTCACCAAATTTTTTCATTGATGGAGATCAATTACTATTATGTTCCTTTAGTAACAATTAGTAAACTATTTTTTCATTTTTTTAAAAAATTTGAGGAAGGGAAACTTTTATTAATCAAAGAAACACTAATGGTCATTATACAACTGTCCTCAAGGGGATTTGAACTCAGAACATTGAGGATATAATGTTAAGCTTTTAACATTGAGCTAGCACTTCAAGTGTAACAATTACTAAACTATTATTTAATACTAAATATTTTATAATATCCCACTATGTATCTCTTGGCTTCTTAATTTCATTTTGAAGTGATTATATTCTTTTTTGACCCAAACAAACTTAATTAATTTTAATAGCAATAATTAGTGGCGTATCTAGGATTTTGAGTCAGAGTGTGCAAAAAACTTTAAGCACACTATCACTATAAATATAATAAAAATAAAAACATTTAATATATTTAAATAAATCACACAACTCATAATTGGTCACTTAAAGGAGGAAGAGAAAAAAGAAGAGCATGCTCAAGAGTGGGAAAAGGCTGGAGAGAAAATTAAAAATGTGTAACTAGCTGAAATGTTTAAAAATGTGTGAGTATAGTGCATTAAATTGGTGCAAAACTAAGAGCTTTGGTGCAAAAAAATATTCCCAGTGTGTGCAAATTTTTTTTTAGTAGAATATTGGTGCTAATATTATTTTTTAATAGGAGTATCGGTACTAATATTATTTTTTCAGGATGTGCAGTTGACCACCCTGGGTCAATGTAGATCTGCCCCTGTTGTGCGAAAAGGTGATGTGCAAGTAGGGATGGCAAAACGGGTTTGGCCCGCCGGCCCGGCCCGCTAACCCGCCAAAAAAAGGCGGGCCGGGCCGGAGTATTGGGACCGCCGACCCGCTAAGACCGCCCCGCCAAAAAGAAAAAAACCGCGAGCTAAAGCAAAGACGGGGCGGGTCGGCCCGCCAACCCGTTTTTTATTTTTTCATTATTTTTTTATTTTTTAAATAATAAAAAACTATAATGATTTATAGTATTAGTGTTTCTTCACCTGAATGATAGTGTTTTTTGTTTTGAGTTCTATACACTTATGAGGTTATACTCTGCAATACGAACATTAAGATATTATGATGATTTCTTATGCTGGTTTTAACATGTTATTAATTACTAGTTATCAACAAAATGAATCATTTGCACTAACATTGAAGATTAGAATTTAGATGTTTCACTTTTGTTTTGTTAGAAATTGTTATGTTTTGTTAGCCAATGTTATATAATTTAATTTGAATCTCTAGACTTTGACGTTGTACTTATTATGGTTTTTTGGTTCTTAAAAATATTTATTTTGGTTGCTTGATGGTTAATCCCTAGTTATCAAGCAATCAAAATACTAATTTCGGTTGCTTTAAGATCTTCTAGGTGACATTTCTTAATGGTTAATCCTATTAATTCCAATGCTACTATTGTTTTATACTTTTAGTTGCTGTATAGTTAATCCTAGTAATTCCAATGCTATTATTGTTTTATACTTTTATTTTGAATATATCAAGAGTATTTAAAGTAAAAATTTGTTAAAAATGCTTTATAAAAAATCTATTTTAAAAAGCAAGTGAAAAATCTTATTGAAATTGAAATGTTAAAAATATATAAGTTTTTGTTCAAAAACTTTGAAAAAAATTCAAAGTGGTAGACCGCCAACCCGCTTGATCCATCACTTAGCGGGCCGGGCCAGTCTTTTGAACTCGCCGTTTTTGGCGGGCCAACTCGCCCCGCCCCGTTTTTAGTGGGCCGAAGGCAAAACGGGCCGGGTTGGGCCGGCCCGGCCCGTTTTGCCATCCCTATGTGCAAGTGTACACAATCGCAACAAGTAATATAATGATAAGTAAAGATCGTTCCCACGAGGATTGTTGAGTTTACTTCTATATTTAAATTAGTAATTTAGCTAGTGAGTACATAAATAACAATAACAAGTTGTCAAATCATTAATGTTATCAACATAAAGGTACAAAAGCAAATAAGATAGATTATAAGTAGAAATTCAGAGTGAGAGTAGTTGGAATGCTCTTTGCTAAGTAATTTCCCAGAAGTAAGGCGCTATAGCGTCTCACGCTATAGAGTCAAGCGTTGTTGCAAATGATTTTGTGCTTTTCAGTCACTAACGTCAGGGTTTCATTACAAGATGCCTATGTCTAGGTTCTAAATAAGTTCACCCCTGTATAATAAAGAACCCACAACTTTTGCCCTATGAACTATTGCCTTTCTATGTCTAGATTTAGCAAACATTGGTTAAATGTCTTTAAACAACCTTTCGTTCATATCAATCTTTGAGTTCGAATCATGGACCATGTCTGTACCCATGAATATACCTATTTTAGCTGATCATTTCTAAAACAAGTTTGAAAGAAGTAACACACAAAGATTGAAACATAAAACGTGAAATATTATATCTGCTGATACTAAAGGTTCATTACAAAGCTTTAAGCATCCAACTACAAGAGAATTAGCTCATGATGAGCAACAACACAAGAAATACAGCATAAAAGTGTTACCTAAAGCCATAAAACTGAAATCACCAAGAGGTGGAAAATACTCCAAATGATGACAGCTCCCGTGCCGCTATAGCGCTTGCCGCTATAGCGTCTCTCGCAGCACTGCAGAAAATCTACTCTTTATTGTAAAAATGGAGCTTGGACGAAAATGGAGTTTAAGAGTTATTTCTAACTCTCCTCTCTTCTGAACCAGCCAAAACAAGCTTGAAGATGAAGTTTTTAAGACTTCAATATAAAGAAAATATCTCTCAAAAAAAGGTGAAAAGTCATCCCACCAACTATTACAAACTACCATTACAAAATAGACAAGTGTCCTATAAAGCAAAAGGTGGGTGGCTGATGCAGGAACTGTCTCTGATCGCTTCTCTGATGATCGACACGCTTTGAAACTATGAGAAACTGCTCGTTTTCTCTCTCATCACCGCAGAATCCAACGCTATAGCGTCTGCCACTATAGCGCCTAATGCTGTAAACTGAACAAACACATTAAAAATAACAAGAAAGCACCAAAAGTGCCAATTTGTCATATATCAGTTCCTAACCCTCTTTTACACTAAACAACATATATTTACTTAATTAAACAACAATATTACTTAAGAACTTGAATTAAGTTAAGTAATAACAGCATAAATAACTCATATAAATATGAGTTATCAGCCCCTGGTAATAATGTTCTCAATACAGGTTGAGCAGAAATAATGAACTTCGGAGCTAGCGTAGGGTTCTGATGCCCATGCAAGACCATGAGCAACAAGATTTTTTGGCCTCTTAATATACCTAATCCTATAGCTTAAACACCGTGAAAGTAAATCATTATTAGGGATGGCAATGGGGCGGGGCGGAGACGGGGAGTACTCCCCCGCTCCTCATCCCCGCCTCCCAAATTGTCCCCCGTCCCCATCCCCATTTCTCGGCTCGGGGACATTTCCTCCCACATCCCCATCCCTACGGTCCCCGCAGGGACCCCAAAAGTTTTATTAAAAGTTAGCAAAAATATAAATTAAAATATAATAAAATTAGAAAAATATATAAAAAGTAAGACTAACATTCAAAAGTTTAACATTTTAATATAAAAAATATAAATGTTAGTCTTACTTTTATATTTTAATATTTAGAAAGTATAAGTTAGAACAATTTCATATTTTGTTAATATTTTAAAGGCTTAAATATGTTTTAGTTTTGCTTTTACCCCCTACAAAATATATATTTTTTTAAAAACCCCTTACAAATATTTTTTGTTTGGTATTGATCCTTCTGTTAAGTCTCCTTTTGCAAGTTGTTGAGTTGTCTTAACAGAATTACTTGTTGGCTTTGCCAACTCATTTGTTTTTATTTTTAAATAGTGACTTGGATAAAATTATAAAACAATTTCATTTTCTTTTATTATTCATATATTTTTATCTTCATCATCTTCTCCTTTCCCCATATTTTCTCCATCTTCAACAACAACACAACCACTACCCAGAATGAAAACCACCACACCAAAAATCCAGAATTAAAGAAAACAAAAACAACCACGTTCATCAATCTCTCTTCACCTTCACTGATCAAAAAAAAATCTCTCAAGCAAAGATTGTGATAAACTCTAATTAAGTGCATTTTTAGAGATGTTTTTGAATTACTTTTAGAACAATTATTAGCAGTTATATGAATCATTGACTTACATTTGCTATTTATTTTTGCAGAGAAGAAGATAATGTGAAAAGAACAAAAATTCAATCTAATGGCACTCAAATCATCAATTATTTATATGGGCTAGCAAATATAGAATTAGGTGTGGATATATTAAAAAGAAAGGTCCAAAAGAATTAAAAGTGATGTGAATTTCAATTAGTTGAAATTCAACCCGTAAGGCCCATGTGAAGAATCAGAAAGGAGATCACGTTGTTTTCAATTGGGAAGCACAAAACCCTAGGTGTGAGGTGAATTTCAAGTGGCTAGCATTATTATAAAAGGGAGAAGCCGCATACAGTAGGGAGAAAAGAATTGAACAGAGACCTGACGCAAGAAAAGGAAACGGCAACAGTAACATAGATGGTGAGAGAGGGAGATTTTGGGTACCGTTTTTGACACCGTGAGAGAGCTCTGAAGCAGAAAAAAGAGACTGAAGACTCAGAATAATAATTCCTCTAATTTCCGGGTTATTTTTATCTCTGTAATTCATGACTCTAATTTCTATTTTATTGTTCTTAATTACTATGGATACCTAAATCCTCTTCTAGGGTCTTAGGTGAATCTTGCATGATTAGAGACCTTTTTTATGTTCTAATTTCTAGTTTGAGTTCCTGTTTTTATTTTAATTGATATTGTCCTATTGTTTTTATCACATGATTAGGATTAGCTACCCTTTGCATGTTTATAATCAATTAGTTGATCAGCGACCGTACTACAATTAGTTGGTGGACCTATAGGATAATTGAGGCTACAATTAGGGCATGACCAAACCATAATTTAGTTTTCCAATCATTCAACCTTTTTGCTCTTTATGATTTTCCTGAATTTAAATTCTTGCATGACCAAACGGGGGTTAATTTAGGAAAAAGAATATTAATCGCGAATGACCAAACGGATTAATAGTTTTAGTAAAGGGATTGGTAATTAAATAAAATAAGGGAATTCGGGTAGAATTAGACATAGGGGAATCGAAGCTTGCAAGTGAAACCGTGACTCTAGATCTCTCTCCATTTATTAAACTTGTATTTTAATTCTTGTTATTTATTTCTTTTTATTTTAGTTTCTATAACCTTCAAATTATTGCTTCGTCTAAACAATATATAATCTTGACTAGTTTGGTACTTGTTAATTAATCCTGTGGAGACGATAATCTTTTACTACTACTATGAAAAGAGTACACTTGTTCTAAGTGTGTCTTTGACGCAACAAGTTTTTAGCGCCGTTCTTGGGGGATTAATTTAGCAATATTAAACGAAAAAGATTTTTATTGCTTTAGACATTTTTTTGCTTTTATTTTTGTTTATTTATTTATTTATCTTATTGAAAAATACAAAAAAATTGATAACACTTTCCCAAGAGCACATTGCAGTTCACTTTGTTTTGCAAAGTGAAAAGTCTAAATCATGGTTAAAACTCTTGGAGACTACATTAGAGAGGTAGAGGCACAAAGAAATTTAGAGAAGTCATATTGGTATATGCCTCAATGTCAACGCTCATTTTCTCCTCCTTATGAGCCTTATTCAAACTATTGGGATGACTATGAGCCACCTCCTTATTATTCCTCCAAGCGTGATAATTATGAGTCACTACAAGTGGAGAGGAAAGAGGAGGAATCTGATATTGATGAGGTCTTAGTCAAATTTATGGAGCAAACAAATGAAACACTTGACAGTTTGAAGAATCAATTGTCAAAAGTTATTGATATGGTAACAACTCGGTTGGCTCAAGAAACTCTTTATTTACAAACTAAGTCTACCCCAAATGAAGAATCTGAGCAATATAAAGATAATATTCTTAGTAGTGATGAAGTGTTCTCCGAGAAAGATAATCTAGAGGAAAAAGCTCTCGAGAAAGATGAAGAGACTCCTCTTCAAGGGAGTCAAATCAAAATAATAGATCCTACTGAGAGAGTCAAATTGAGATAACAGATTCCATTGATGAGAGCGATTATGAGGAGAATGAGAAAGATCAACGAGTTCTGATTTGGAGAAAGAGGAGAAAACCCAAATTTACTGCCAAATTGTCTTAACCATTGGTGATGCTATAATTGAGGTTAATAAGGGGAAAGTAACTTTAAGGAGCGGTAAAGAATATGATGTTATTAAAGCTTTAAATTTCAATGAAAATTTATTTTCTTTAACTTCTCCTTATTTTGATGATGTGGTTGAAACTAATATTTTTTGTGATCTAAAGATGCAGGACCTTTTGAAAAAAGTTCTTATTATGCAGGATCCTAGTTTAGTGGTGGATGGAGATACAGTAAAAATATCACCATCATTTGAAGTTCATCCACCACGTGGAAAAAGAAAGAACAATGTGAACCACATGGTAAGAAAGCTAAAAAGGTGCACCGCGTTAGATGTAAAATTTGCTCTTGGAGAGCCACCTGATTGAGCACCAACTATCGTCAGGCTCATGACGTTAAACAAGCGCTTCGCAGGAGGCAACCTGTGTTTTATTTTCAGTTATTTTTGTTTTCTTTTGTTTTTAGGAACAAGCTCCAACTACAAGCTCTCTCAGGGAAGTCACTCTTACTCTCTCATTTATTTATTTTTGTGCCAATCTAATATTTTGCATTGAGGACCATGCTTCATGCTAGTGTGGGGGAGGATATTATATGTTGTTACTTGATCTCTATTAATGCATATACCCACTACATATGTTGATAGCATTTTTTCTGGCTTGTTTTGCATGAACTATGCTTATATTGAAAAATAGAGATTATGCCTTTAGGGGATTCCATAATTAATTTACATGACAGACTTGTGCTTAATTGTAACTGTGAGGATGTCCTTAGGAAGCTGATAATTAGCATTTGTCCCTCTTGAGTACTTTTTGTGAACTAGCTTCTAAATGTGAGATCTGAGCCTATATAAGGGGATTGATACTAAATCATGATTTTTTACCCCTTTTCTTTCTTTTAGTGTGTTTCCCAATTTGCTTCATTCTAGAATTTGTCTTTTGACCATTTCAAGACGAAAATTGATTTGCATCATGTAAAAAGATTTGGGGAATTTAGTTATTTTCCGGCCCCAGAGTTGTTTGTTGAATTTATCCCTTAGTCGCCCCCTTTGAGCCTATTTGTTATATTTTTCTTTGGTACCCAGATATAATTTTTTTTTCTTTTTTTTTGTGGTAACCAATTGAGATTGAATTTGGAGCAACTATTGAAAATTACAATTACGTCCTATATTTTAGTGGTCTACATTTTCAGGACTGAAATTTCGTCACCTACTTTAGTTGTCTATCTTGTTAGAAAAAAAATGAGTGAATCATGTGCTTATAAGAATATCTTCCTACAAAGGAAACAAAATAGAAGTTTTCATGTACTTACCTTTTCCTCCTAAGAAAAAAAAATGAAAAAAAAATATAAAAAAGAAAATTTGGAAAAAAAAAAGAGAAAAGTAAAGGAGGAAAAGACACATCAAAAGAATGAAAGAGCCAAAGGGCAAATCCAAAAAAAAGGGGGGGGTCGACTCAAGAGAGAAGGTAAATCAAAGAGAGCTGATTCAATAGAAGAATAGTGAAGAATGAAAGTGAAATTAAGTTGGAGTTTGGACAAAAACTGTAAAATAGATAGGAGCTCCATATTTGGTTTCAATGGTTACTGTTTGCTTCTTGTTTTTTCTTTTAGCCATTTGATTATCTCCCTCTTCTTCTTTTCTACCCTGAATGAATTCACCTTGGCCCCATTACAACCCATGAAACCCCATCTTTTGCATGCATGTGAACTATTTAGTGGAGATTTGGTCAAATTACAAGCTTATGGTAATGTGCATTTTGTTGAAACTTGAGTGTATATTTCACTAGTCCCTAAACACTTAGAGAGATTGTGAGTGAGTGCTCTTGTTCACATAAATGTATTCTTCAGGACATGAGCCTCTAATTGGGCAACCTTTTGACATCTCATTTGTGCTATATTATCTATTGTCCACATCATTGTGCTTCTAATTTTGGGTCTCTTATCCGACTGTCTCATTATTTATTTGAAAATTTTTTGAGCCAGAAAATTTGCTTGAGGACAGGCAAAAGTTAAGTGTGGGGGAGTTGATAAACTCTAATTAAGTGCATTTTTAGAGATGTTTTTGAATTACTTTTAGAACAATTATTAGCAGTTATATGAATCATTGACTTACATTTGCTATTTATTTTTGCAGAGAAGAAGATAATGTGAAAAGAACAAAAATTCAATCTAATGGCACTCAAATCATCAATTATTTATATGGGCTAGCAAATATAGAATTAGGTGTGGATATATTAAAAAGAAAGGCCCAAAAGAAATAAAAGTGATGTGAATTTCAATTAGTTGAAATTCAACCCGTAAAACCCCATGTGAAGAATCGAAAGGAGATCATGTTGTTTTCAATTGGGAAGCACAAAACCCTAGGTGTGAGGTGAATTTCAAGTGGCTAGCATTATTATAAAAGGGAGAAGCCGCATACAGTAGGGAGAAAAGAATTGAACGGAAACCTGACGCAAGAAAAGGAAACGGCAACAGTAACATAGACGGTGAGAGAGGAAGATTTTGGGTACCGTTTTTGACACCGTGAGAGAGCTCTGGAGCAGAAAAAAGAGACTGAAGACTCAGAATAATAATTCCTCTAATTTCCGGGTTATTTTTATCTCTGTAATTCATGACTCTAATTTCTATTTTATTGTTCTTAATTACTATGGATACCTAAATCCTCTTCTAGGGTCTTAGGTGAATCTTGCATGATTAGAGACCTTTTTATGTTCTAATTTCTAGTTTGAATTCCTGTTTTTATTTTAATTGATATTGTCCTATTGTTTTTATCACATGATTAGGATTAGCTACCCTTTGCATGTTTATAATCAATTAGTTGATCAGCGACCGTACTGCAATTAGTTGGTGGACCTATAGGATAATTTAGGCTACAATTAGAGCATGACCAAACCATAATTTAGTCTTCCAATCATTCAACCTTTTTGCTCTTTATGCTTTTCCTGAATTTAAATTCTTGCATGACCAAACGGGGGTTAATTTAGGAAAAAGAATATTAATCGCGAATGACCAAACAGATTAATAGTTTTAGTAAAGGGATTGGTAATTAAATAAAATAAGGGAATTCAGGTAGAATTAGACATAGGGGAATCGAAGCTTGCAAGTGAAACCGTGACTCTAGATCTCTCTCCATTTATTAAACTTGTATTTTAATTCTTGCTATTTATTTCTTTTTATTTTAGTTTCTATAACCTTCAAATTATTGATCCGTCTAAACAATATATAATCTTGACTAGTTTGGTACTTGTTAATTAATCTCTGTGGAGACGATAATCTTTTATACTACTTCTGCGAAAGAGTACACTTGCTCTAAGTGTGTCTTTGACGCAACAGATTGCCATAAAAAACCTCTCTTCACCTTCACCATTCACAAGCAAAAATTGCCATAAAAAACCAAAACATCCAGATTTATCTCCAAACCAGATCCATGCTTCTTCTCCTTTCCCCTTCGTATTTGCTTGCGGTTCACCTAACATTGAACCCTAAAAACACCAGAACACCCTTTGTTGAGAAAATCATAAATCTCTATGCGAAGTGGTGGTGTTTCGATGGTGAAGGGGGTGCGACGGGGGTGATGTTCCGACGGTGATGTGTTAAATTCGGGTGAGGTAATAAAGGGGGTGCGAAGTGGTGGTGTTTCTGGCTCAGTAAGATCTGGCTCACGTGGTGGTGGTGGTGGCGGCGGTGGTGGCGGTGGCTCTCGGAGCTGAGTGTGGTGGTTATGTGGGAGAGACACGAAGAAGAAGAAGATGGGGAAGATACATTTTGGTTTGAGATTTGGGGTTGAAGAAGATGGTATTAAATTGGGGATTTAGGTTGTTTTTTTTATATTTGGCAAGCCAACTTGGCATAAAAAAATTATAAAAGAAAAAAAAATTACAAGTCACAACTCTATTAGCCATGTAGGACAACAGTGTGACACGTAGGCTATTTTTGTAACGTTTAGATAACAGAAGGACTAACATCAAAAAAGAGGATTTGGCAAGGGGTTTTTTTTTTTAAAAAATTGTAGGGGGTAAAAGCAAAACACCCCATATTTGCAGGGGTTAAAACCATATTTAAGCCTATTTTAAATTAAAAACACGTATAAAAAGACTAAAAAATTAATTACATATAACAATATATATCTATAATAAGAATATTTATATAATATATTCGGGGCGGGGGGTATGATCCCCATCCCCACTTTGACTGCGGGGGTATTTTCTCCTCCGTCTCCATCCCCACGGGAAAAATCTTTCGCCCACGGGGCCCCATTCGGGACAGTCCTCGCAGGGATCACCACTTGCGAGTAGAAATTGCCACCCCTAATCATTATAATGATACATTAAAACACTAAAGTCTGTGTCGTCTGGCGTTGCTTTAGTTAACACATTAACCACGAGATACAATCTATCTCAATAGTAATTGCTTTCAAGCCTAAGTCCTTCGACCACTTCAGTGCTTAGAATAATCTCATTACTTCAGCTTCTTGAGGTTTTGGTACTACACTAAACCACATTGTTTTCATCCCTTATGCACATACTGATACTAAACTTGTTTTTCGGTGCAAAAAGAGTAGTGTCAGCATTACACTTTAACATACTTGCCTCGGGCTTCTTCCACCGCACTTGCTCATCTATTTGATCGTTGTTCGCATGTGGCTGGTTCAACCTCTTCGTTGCTAATTGCCATTCATATAAATTATTCATAACCAACTGAACAAACGAAACCCGACTTGGATATATTTTCCCACACATTTTCATTCTTTCTTTTCCACAAGATCCAAAATATCATAGCAAAAGTGACTTGTTCATGCGTCAGTCTATGAAGCTCGGATACGGGATATGACATGATACAGATACGGGGATACGAAAAAATTTTAAAAATCAATATATGACACGACTGAAATACTTTAGTAAAAAATTAAATGAAAAAGTAAACATATAAAAACATAACAGAGAAAGTAAAATGAAATAGAAACACAAGTAAAAAAACAAACATGAAAAACAGAAATATTGCATTTTATAGAGACGAAAAAAACTGCACGAATAGATAAAAATATCACACAAAATATATGGGTGAAAGGAAGAAGACGACCGACACACCTATGTACGAGTTAAAAGCAGGGTGGACAAGTATCAAGTGAAATATTTTTTATAAAAAATTAAAAAATTATTGAATACTCTTTAAATATGTATCGGAAAGTATCTAGTATATGTCGGTATCGGAATACGTATCCGACACAAATACGTTACGTTACCATTTTGAAGTATATGGGCTTCATATGAGCACCTCCAACAAATTAAAAAAGGGTTTTTTTTGGACCCCCACCCTCTCCCCTCATACCCCCAACCACCCTGTGAAAAGACCAAAATACCCATGCGTTTTTACAAAATCACAATTTCTTCACATTATTGGTCATACCTACGATTGACCACCAGCCACTCGCATATACGCCACAGAGACGTATATACGATTGCCCTGAAATTCCACCACTCGCATATACCCCACCACAAGCCTATATACGATCAGCAATTTTCTTCACATCGTATATACCCCTTTCCAGGCGTATATACGATTACCCAGATTTCAGCCACTCGGATATACGTCCAGCAGACCCTATATACGACGAGTTAAAGAGTAAGCTGATAACTCTATTTTATATAGAGTATTTCATATGTTTAAACTTAGTAATTGCTCTCTTTCAAGTAATAATAAAGAGTTTATATAGTATTTAGTGTGATATATGATAACTTGAGTGATTTGAATGGTTATGTTTGATGTTTTTATTCAGTGCAGTCTCAATGCTTTCTGCATCAAATGCTCCTGCACTGATCCTGCATCAAATCTACACTACTTGGTGAATGAGCAGTCAGCTTCATGAGCATCCACTTGCAATTGCTGACCTCATGCTTGGTCTTCTGAAGCCATCCCACCTTATATAGTAGGCGCCTACCATTCACACATAGCTATAGGCATAGCTTTGAAGAGTCACCAACATTAGATGCTCATGCATTGCTAGATGATGAAATACTAGAAAAAGGAAATCTGCCAATAGAAAACTCTTGTAAGGAAGTATGGGCTAGAACTTATGAACCACTCAATCTTGAGGATCCAATTCTCAAGAAGAATTTACCCTCAATAGAACAACCTCCTAAGTTAGAATTGAAGATACTGCCTGAACACCTTAAGTATGCCTTCTTAGGAACAAATGAGACTTTACCTGTTATCATTGCTTCTGATTTAACATCAAAACAGAGAGTGATCTCATTAGTACTCTAAAGAAGCATACCAAAGCTATAGGTTGGCAAATGGCAGATATCAAAGGAATTAGTCCTTCTATATGCATGCATAGAGTCATTTTGGAAGAAAATTCCAAAAATAGCATAGAGAGTCAAAGAAGACTAAATCCTATTATGAAAGAGGTTGTGAAAAGGAAATCATTAAGTGGCTAGATGTTTGGAATCATATACCCCATATCGAGAGCGATTGCTTGGGTAAGTCTGTCCAATGTGTACCAAAGAAAGGGTGTGACAGCTTATAGCCAATGAAAAGAATGAGTTGATACCAACTAGAATCATCACGAGGTGGAGAATCAGTATGGATTACGAAAACTCAACAAAGCTACTAAAAAGGATCACTTTCCTTTACCATTCATAGACCAAATGTTAGATAGACTAGCAGGGAAAGAATTTTATTGTTTCCTAGATGGCTACTCAGGCTATAATCAAATAGCCATTGAGCCTAAGGATCAACACAAAACCAGCTTTACATGCCCTTATGGAACCTTTGCTTTTAGAAGGATGCCATTTGGCTTATGTAATGCACCTGCTACATTCCAAAGATGCACGATGTCTATATTCTCAGATTTCATTGAGCAATCAATGGAAGTATTCATGGATGACTTCTCTATCTTTGGAGAAACATTTCAAGTTTGCTTAACAAACTTGGAACAAATTCTCAAGAGATGTGAAGAAACAAATTTAGTTTTAAACTGGGAAAAGTGTCATTTCATGGTACAAGAGGGCATTATGCTAGGACATAGAATTTCAAAGAAAGGTCTAGAGGTAGACAAAGCTAAAGTTGATGTCATTGAGAATCTACCACCACCAAATACAGTTAAGGGTATCCGGAGCTTCTTAGGCCATGCTGGTTTCTATAGAAGGTTTATCAAAGATTTTTCAAAAATCTCAAAACCAGTTTGTATTGTTATACCCCAATTTTGTCCGTCTTCTTTTTCTTGTTTTAGTCGTTTATTTTTATTAGGGTCGTGTTTTGGAGTCGCATGATTACGAGAATTATTAGTATAGCGTCTCGGTTACTAACCTGAACCAATTTCAATAACCCCGTTCAACTAAATCGAAATACCGTTGTTTAAATTAGGCATGCACGCGAATGATCGATCTTTTCGTGCGTTCTTCAATTTAATCTTCGTATTTGGGTTTAGTCGTACATAGGCAGGTCTACCAAAAGTCATTTTTCTCAAAAATTTGGCTTATCTCTTCAAATTCAGGCCTAAGAATGCGATTCCAAGTTAATTTTAGTGTTGTTAGTTAACAAGCCCATTTCTTCTATTTGGGTCTCGTTTTAGCGTATTTGTCTAGTCGGGTCCGATTTGCTTTTGTATTTGGCCCGACATCTTTTTTAATTGATTTATTTAGAATTTAGTCCAAAAATGTGAAAAAAAAATTTAGTTTTATTACAATGTATAGGTGTCTAAAAGTCCAAAAAAGAGTCCAAAATGCAAAAAAATAGTAATACAAAATATACTAAAAAATGGAATCCGAAAATAAATTAAAAAAATACAAAAAGCTTTAGCCCAATTTAACAGATTGGGCTTGGATCTTCAAGTTCTCCTAAAACCCTAATCTTCCTCTCCAAGTATCTGAAAACAAATCAAATCAGGGTAAATCAATCCATTAATGGTCAAGACCTAATTTTCTAGTATAAATATGTGATCAACCCTCAGACAATCACAGACAACAACACCACAAAATCACCTAAACAAGGATTAGGGTTCAATGTCAGAATCCTAATCCATTGAAATTCTAAGTTTAAAGAAAAGAGGTAGTAGAAGCGAGAATCAAATACAATGAGTAGCAAATCAGAGCAGATTACAACAACAAGCATACTAGGAGACATATCGAGGCTGGAGTAAAAGGTTGGTCCCTATGTTATTCTAGATTCTTTAGGTCAGTAAACAGAAACACGTACAAAAGCAAAAGAGCGAATCATAATTAGATTAAAGGCCTATGATACAACCAGACTATGTTTACTAAAAACAAATATGGCTTAGATTGGAAAATAGAGTTATTCTGCTTTTATTGTTTTTTTATAAAGATGAAGATGAAGGACCAATTAGTAGTTTAATTAGAGGCGATTATGGCTAATTTATGTTCTTAAAAATCGTTTTTAGTACTAGTTCTTTGCTCTTAATGTTCTTGTTGAGTGCTAGTTTTGGTTCTTTACAAAAGTTTTGGCTATTAGTTTGTTAATTTTTTTATAGTTTTGTTTCAATAAATAATACCAAAAAAAGGAGAAGAAATGAGACTTGAAGCGAGAATAATTAGGGAAGAGAATAATTAGGATTCTCCCAATAAATGAGTTACCTTATGTAGTAGTCCTTCCTTTGTCATTTTATTTTAATTTTCAATTATTCATTCAGGTTACTATTTACACATGTACTTTAGTTATACACCTCCTAGGCAAGCTTTTTTAAAGGAGAACGCAGGCCTGCTAAAAACGGATTTGGACCTCGCTACTCGCACCACCACCCTGTTTAATAATACAATCCCCTGTAACTAACAACACTCCCTTTTTGCAATTTTCACCCTTCTCTCATTTTTTTAATTCTTTTTAACTCAAATACTTTCATTAAATCAAAAACAATAACTAAATATTTATGTTTTTTCCAACCCCAAAATCAAGTAAAGACCAAGTCGGTTGTACAACCAACCGTTAGTCATCAACCTAGGACCAATGAGTACATGCAGTTCAGTAATCCTAAAAACTTATAAGGAAATAAATAAACCACTTTTCCTAAAAATAGGGGACTAAGTCGGTTGTACAACCGGGTTAGTCAGCGTTCTAGAACTAATGAGCTGTACAGTTCAGGAGTTCTAGAATACCTATTCTAAAACCAACTCACCTCACATCAAACGAATTTCTTTCAAAAAACCTCAAAAATACTTTCGAAAGTGGGGGACTAAGTCGGTTGTACAATCGGGTTAGTCAGCGTCCTAGGAATCGATGGTACATGCAGATTCAAGGAATCCTAGGACCCCTACACTAAAAAAACCCCAACCAACAAACATTTTTCAGGAAGAACTACGTAGCTTTGATTCCTCCATTGCATCTGGAGGTACGTAGGAACAAGAGTCTACTCTTGTCAAGCACTAAAAACTAATAATTTTAATTAAGTCTTTTTCACTATAAATAAAAAGGGTAAATATTAATAAAGCATAAATAATTAGATAAATGATGTCGTGGGGTGATAATACCTTCCCCACGCATAACGACTCCCGAACCCTAAACTTGCCTTGTCATAAACCTAAAGGGATTTTCCAAATTTGCCCTTAAACTAAAATTTGGTGGCGGCTTCCTATGAACCTTTCGAAGAATCCTTTCTCGGATTTTTCGGTCGCTACATGTATGCTTTTGCAACATGATGTAGCATTCAACTTTGATGACTCTTGTATAGAAGCCTTTGACAAGCTTAAAAAGGCATTGGTGACTACACCAGTGATAGTAACTCCAGATTGGAGCAGGCCATTCGAGTTAATGTGTGATGCTAGTGACTTTGCAGTAGGAGCAGTCCTGGGGCAAAGGTATGACAAAGTTTTTCATTCCATTTATTATGCTAGCAAGACATTAATTGAAGCTCAAGTGAACTACACAGTCACTGAGAAGGAATTATTAGCTGTGGTATTTGCATTTGAAAAATTTAGATCTTACTTAGTTGTCACTAAAATTATTGTCTATACTGATCACTCTGTCATTAAGTATTTAATTTCAAAGAAAGATGCAAAACCAAGGCTGATAAGGTGGATTCTACTCCTACAAGAATTTGATTTAGAAATAAGAGACAAGAAAGGAGTAGAGAATCAAGTAGCAGACCATTTATCAAGGATTGAAGGAGAATCACTTGGTACACAAGGAGAAGAAATCATGGAGAGCTTTCCAGATGTAAAACTATTGGCAATCACAGTCAATGCAAAACATGAAACTGCATGTGCTATAAGCAATGCAGGAGCATCAAATGCATCTGCACCATGGTTTGCTGATATTGTAAATTTCCTTGCAAGCAAAGTAGTACCAGTGAATATGACATATCAACAAAGGAGAAGATTCTTCCACATAGTCAAGCAATACTATTGGGATGATCCATTCCTTTACAAGATGTGCCCTGGTCAATTAATGAGGAAATGCATACCTGAAGAGGAGCAACAAGCAGTGCTTCTGCATTGCCATTCTGCACCTTATGGATGACACTTTGGAAGCACTAGAACAGCAGCTAAGGTATTACAGTCTGTCTATTTTTGGCCTACTTTATTTAAAAATGCTTATTTTATGGTCAAATACTGTGATAAATGTCAAAGAGCAGGAAATATCTCTGATAAGCATGAAATGCCTAGAACCAATATTTTAGAAATTGAATTATTCGATGTTTGGGCATGGATTTCATGGGACCTTTTCCACCCTCTTTTGGCAATTTATATATCTTAGTAGTTGTTGATTATGTGTCCAAATGGGTAGAAGCGTAGCATTACCTAATAATGATGCTAAATCGGTGAGTAAGTTTCTTCAAAGAAATATATTCACTAGATTTGGAACTCTAGAGCTATCATTAATGATGAAGGTTCACACTTTTGCAATAAGATCATAGAAAACCTTCTAGCTAAGTATGGAGTTAAGCATAAGATAGCTCTGACATACCATCCTCAAACTAGTGGACAAGCGCAATTATCCAATAGGGAAATTAAGAGAATGCTAGAAAAAATGGTGAGTCCAAATAGAAAAGATTGGTCTTTACATTTGGATGATGCTTTATGGGCATATAGAACAGCATTCAAAACACCCTTAGGAATGCCCCCTTACAAATTAGTCTATGGAAAAGCATGCCATTTACCTGTGGAATTGGAAAACAAATCCTATTGGGCTATCAAGAAGCTCAATTTCAACCTAAACAAGGCGGGTAAAAAGAGAATGTTAGAGCTTGATGAACTAGAAGAAGTTAGGCAAACCTCTTATGAGAATGCTGAAATCTACAAAGCTAAGACTAAGATATGGCATGACAAGAAAATTCACAGAAGAGAATTGAAAGAAGGAGGACTAGTTCTGCTATATAACTCTAGGTTGAAGCTATTTCCTGGTAAACTAAGATCAAGGTGGTCAGGACCATATAAGTTGATAAAGGTTTATCCACATGGAGCAGTTGATTTATTAGATAAAACCTCAAATACTGTCTTCAAAGTGAATGGTCAGAGAGTTAAAATGTACTATGGTGAACATGTGGTGAGAGACAAAACCACCACCCATTTGCAAAATCTCTAAGTGAAAAGAGGTAGTCAAACTGACAAGACTCTTAAAACAAGCGCTTGATGGGAGGCAACCCATTGTTTTTAATTATTTTTGTGCAATTTTATGTTTTTAGTTGTTTTGCAGAAATGCAGGATACTAATGCAGCTGCATCAAGTGCACCTGCATTGCAGAAAAAATTGCCATGTATCAAAAATCTCAAAAATTTGAAAAATGTGATTAAGTGTGAGTCATAAGGCTTCAGGAAGATCAAAGGGAAGTTAAGCAAGATTAATTAAGTGTTAGTAGCCAAGGATGACACATGGCGTGATGCATGCATAACACGCAAGGCATAACGGCTACCTAATAACTCCACTTCCTTCTTTCTGAAACATAAAGCCTTAATCTTGTTACCGTTACCCCTTCTTCGCAAATCTCACAAATTTCTCTCATTCGAGACACAATTACTCTTCACATTCTCATCTTCATTTTCTCAATCAAAAACAAGCAAAGACCTAGAATTTGAACAATCAAGATGGTGAAGAAACAATCAACCTGAGAAATCATCAAGCAAGCAGACCAAAACTCCCCAGAAAGAGAAGAAAGTCATGCATGCAGGATCATCATCAAGCAAGAAAGGCAAAACCAAAGAATCAGAATCCAGAAACAATGATAATGCTCATTTCTAGAAAATGCATTTACTACCCGAGAGAGGGTATGATTTGAAGAAGGCCAGCCCATCATTCATGTCAACAGTGGCCAATCTCAATTGGGACCACTTTGTTCTACCAAGAGGAGGCTACATTGAAGATTTGGTGAGGGAATTCTATGCTGGTATCACACCACAAGAAGGAACAGAGCATTCCTACACTTCCATGGTGAGAGGTAAACTTGTACACTTCCATGCAAAGAAATTGAATGAACATTATATGCTGAAATATAATGGAGTTGAATTTGAAAACAAAGTGGCCAAGGCCTTTAAGAAAGAAATGGAAGAACTGAGAAGTAGGATTGCAATATCAGGATCTGTTTGGGAAAAATTCACACCAAATGAAATTAAGCTTAGGAGCAATTACTTGATTGATGCATTAGGAAATTGGCATCTATTTGTAGCAACATCAATTCTGCCCACATCACACACATATTCAATGACCAAAGAGAGATTGATCTTGCTAGACACAATTCTCTCTGAGGGAAATGTTGATATAGGTAGATTGATAGCTAGAGAAATTCTTGCATGCTCAACAAAATCAAAGGGATTTCTGTTTTTCCCTTGTCTTATTACTGAATTATGCATGAAAGAAAGTGTTCCAATAGCTTCCAATGAACAAAGAAAATTCCCACCTGGTAATCTGAATGCTGAAATGAAAGAGAGATTGAGAAATGTAAGAGGCTCTGCACCTGCAATGCAAGAGCATTACATGCGAAAGCGAGGCGATCTGAAATTTCTGAATGACCAACATGATTGGCTTCAATTAGTTTTTGACAAGATCTTTGATCTTGTGGGCCAAGTTAATGCCCCTGAATTTCCAAGTTGGGTATTGAAAGCTGAAGGAGAAGAAGAGGAAGAGAAAGAGGCTGAAGAAGAAGAGAAAGGAAAGGAGAAGGTAGAGGAAGAACCTAGTACCAAAAAGAAGGTGACTAGGAAACAATAAAAAGGAAAGAAGAAGGTTGTGATAGAACCTGTTGTTGAAGAAATGTTTGATTCTGATAATGAGGATGAGGAATTAGAGAAAGAAATGGATAAGGAAGTTGAAGAAGAGGAAGAAGAGAGTGATGAGGAAATTGATGAAGAAGAGGAGGAGCATGCTAGAGGTGTGATTTCAGAAGAAATGGCTAGGCAAAAATATGCCAAAACCTCAGCATCAACCCAACAAGAAACCCCTCATACATCACCAATTATCAAAACACCTATCATCTCACCAAACCAAGAATCATCTTCCATCCCAAAATCACCATTACCATCCCTCAATGATCCACCAGTCCTATCACCACCACAAACAACCCCTCCACCACTGTAACACCCCATTTCTACCCGGCAATTTAAATTAAAAATCAGAGTATAAAAATCATTTTCAAATGGAGTGTTACACTCACTTCAGCTCAACCACAACAATTATACACAATTACTTCATTAAATACTATAATACGCAACACCACTCACAGGATGAAATTTCTCAACACTTTATTAAATAATTCCACGCACCCAGAAATGAAACATTCACGCAGCGGAAATAGAATAATGTCTCAGAAGGACCACATCAATCTCAAATACAACGTGGAACGTCAACTAAAATAGTTTAATAGTCAACAAAGAGGAAATGACTAAAAGCCTAAACCCATCCCCTAGGTGTTACGTATCAGAGCAGACCGACTCGGGGGAGTGAAGGGACTAAGCCTTTACTCATGGCTACCTGTGGTAAACAACAACAGAAAGGGGTGAGTCTCAAACCACATAATAGAAACTATAATAAGCAGTATATTTAATCATAGCATCAAACAAAACACAGTTATACAGCACAACTAGTCACACCAATATCAACCAACAGCACTCATGCTTTTAGGAGAATGGATGCAGTGCAATGCAGTCATGCATGTGGTACCATTTGCCCTCCGGGGCATTCTCAATATGCCCTCCGGCAGTCTCATCATCAAATGGAGTCCTCATGACTCGCCCTCCGGCGCCTGCCCTCAGGTTCACAATCCGTTTATAAGCTCTACGAACCGCAGCCGAATGTATGCATGAGACTCCATGTAACAACACAAACACATTCTCAAACATCTCAATTCACGCACTAACTCCTACCTCATTATTAATCTCATTTATAGCCCTCATGGCCTGGCCCTCCGGCTCATGCCCCCATGGCATCATCAGTCACCTCAGTCACTAACTCAACACAATCAAGTCCCAAGGACTAATCACAACTAGAGGACTCAACCTCACTCAGGGACCTAAACCACCTTTTAGGACCAAATCAACACTTAGGGACCAAATTAACACCTTTTGGACCAAACCGGCACCTAGGGACCAAAACAACACCTAGGGACCAAAACCACACCCTTGGGACTAAACTGTCACCTAGGGATCAAAACAACACCCACGAGACATGAGCGATTGCAGACTGGGTGTCATTTTTCCCAAAGAAAGCGGCGCCCGAGCAAAGAACACCACGCACCACGGACACAACCCCAAAGACAGAAGAGCGAACAACGGCGCCGCTTTTTCCCTAGCCATATGGCGCCCCATGAGTACCTAGGGTCCCAAAATCATTTTCAACCAATTTTTCCCAAACAAATTCCCACACCAATCCAAAAACACACTATGATCGTATCAACAACTTCAATTACTCATTTTAAACATCAACAACACATCAAACACGAAAATCAAAGTCATGAAACCCTATCCTCAACATATAAATCGTTTTTCATGCAATTATCCAATTTAATCAATTCAAACACTCAATCAACAATCAAATTCAATATCAATTAACAACAATAGAGACCACTATGACCTACATACACCCTATTATACTCTCTATTATAAGCGAGACTCCCTTTACCTTGATTAACAGAAGACGAAGCTCTCTGCGGAGTCACCAACCGAACCACAACAACGACTCTCTCCTCCCTTCTCCTTTCCTTGCGCCGATTTCCTCTTCTCTCTTCTCCTTCTCTTTGCAACTTTCTCTTCTCTCCTTTCTTTTGACCCAATGCAAAAATAGTAGCGCGATAGGTTCCAAACGGCAACTAATCGAGAGATGAATAGCCAAACCCAACAAGTAACGCGACTCTTGAAAACTCGATGAGCCACTAACCGGTTGTTATTTCCCCACAAACTAATGTTCGCGCAAAGCTGTAGAGAATTGGTTGTAGTACGACATTCAACTATCCATATGAAATTGAAAGAAGGATGTAGATTGAAGCCTATGATTGGTTAATGTAAAACGAAAGTGGTGAATATGTGAAATCCAAAAGCCACGAAAGTGTGAACTTGATTTATCGGAGATGGCAATTGAAAGTTGAATGATGAATCACGCAAAAGAGAGGAACAAGACTTAACTAGCACATGAAGGTTTAATATATAAAATAGTAAATCTTGGGATGATAATATAAAATTCTAAGGATTCAAATCCTTGTCCTTATGCAATACGTGGATGGAGGCTTCATATTAGGACTTTGGAATTGAAATAAAAGACAAACAAATGATGAGTTATCTGATGCTACACGTGAATATTGTGAATCCTGAAAGAAAGACATGGGAACTCTCATAGG
Source organism: Oxytropis ochrocephala (assembly GCA_020916435.1). Classification (NCBI taxonomy): domain Eukaryota; kingdom Viridiplantae; phylum Streptophyta; class Magnoliopsida; order Fabales; family Fabaceae; genus Oxytropis; species Oxytropis ochrocephala. The sequence continues at coordinate 126,954,965 of CM037088.1, forward strand.
GAGAGAATGTACGAGAATTGCTTGCATAGGAGAAGGTAAAAGAATCTGAATTTTATTTTTTTAGGTCGCTGCTTTTGCGCAGCTTCTGCGAAGAAGAAGAAAACCGGGGGCCGCGGGTGGGTCGGTTCATGGCCCGTAGAAAAACGTTGGGCTGGGTTCAAGTGGGTGAACAGAGTGCGGCTAGCAAAGTAATGGAGGTGTATGCGAGTAAAAATAACCAAAAATCCATTTTAAACACCTTTAAATCCCAATATCACTATAACTATTATTTTAACACCACCTCAATAGACCAAAATAATTTTCTAAAGAAATAATGTCCCAAACGCTAATATTGTATAAAAACAAACTAAATATATAATAATAATCATATATTAAAAATAGCATATAAAAATACCATATTTTTATTTCTAATATTTTTCCACAATCTAATCCCCCATAATTTATTAAATAAATATCCAATAATCTTTGGGCGTTACAACTCTCCCCCACTTAGAATGTTTCGTCCTCGAAACTCACCGACCAAAACTAAACCACCTCCCACTAACAACTACAGCCATCTAGACAACTAGTGCTATCTATCTTGCTGATTATCATTTCATTGATTACCGGCGGTGAGTGATTGGGCGGCCGTCCCTCCTACTTCTTCAGCCAGGTAACTCAAGAAATAATAACGAGAATCACTATACAAACCCAACTCAAGAGACGACTAAGCCATCCTCATCGGACTCAACGGGCTATAAACAACAACATTCACATCAAAGTTCACCATCTCAACTAATCATTCACAACCACATAACACGTAACACAAATCGGGTCACCGGGTACCCCAACGAGGATCACTCTTAGTAGTCAAGGCAATGAAACATCTTAACACCGATGAGCGAGGTTAGTCTACACAGCACTCAACATATGGCGTTAATGCGTAATCAAGAACATGCTACTGTAACAATTCATATTATACTTTATACTACACTTTCACTAACTCATAAAGTCAAAGTGATAGTGTTGAATTAGCCACATGACAAATTCATGCGAGCCTCCAACTATAAACTAATCCAGCAAAACTCACAAAACAAGCAGAAATATCGGTCACAAAAGTTAATGTCTTAGAAAAGTTAACATGTAGGCATCATGGTCACTTTCATTAAACTAGCGTGTATTTCCAAATAATTACAATGTTATTTCACTAAGCTTTTCTGAAAAGAATTAGAACATATAATTTTATCAACTCATGTGATATTTGCATTCTCTTACCTATAAAATTCGTCTTGTCCTACTTTAATTTAATTTTCCTTCTCTCATCTATAAAATTTACCTCGCTCTATTTAATCCAATCTCGCTATCTTAAAGACCAAACATTACAAAACTCTGTGCTAACAAAAATTCAGCTTACGCATCACACACTAAATGACTAAGGTCAATTTCAAACAGTCTCTTCAATAACTAAGTCCCACTGTACAAGGTCTCGCTAGATAACAAAAATACTACAATTAATTGCAAATGCAAACAAACTGGCTTCCTAAAAATGTATCTTCCTACTATTCAACCTTAATCCATACACCCTACTCCATTTAGGTATCGCTCAAGCATTTGTCCAAATCATTATACTCACACTTACTACTCCTGCTATTATATGTGACTATACTAGCATACCCCAACTAGGGTTAATATACCCCTACCGCCTTTACATGGATTTACAAAATTGGGGAAAACATGGTACTAACTCCTCTCCTAGTCCTTCTTGTTGACCATAGCTTGCTTTGGATTATTTTTCAATCTCATCACTATATTGGAGCGGTTTTCTTGCAGACCAAAAATTATTCTACTCCTTTGGCAAATCCATAATCTATAATTTTAAATATAAATCACTTTTATAATACTAGATTCTACTCAAAATAAGACAACTACAATTATAAATTATCTACTTATTATATTTGCACCTAAACCTCTATTTCACATTATTTTCCAATCTCAAGGTATCATAAATCATAAACCTTAAATGCAATATAGCAATCAATTAAAATACATCAAATCAATTCAATTTAATACAATACACTCAATTAGATCAATCACAATCAATAGATATATTACACATAAATCAAACAATATATAATTTCATAGTCAAATTCAACATCAGGGAGCACACAAAGTTTTATAGCCAAATATACCTATTCTAATCTAATCACAAAACAATCCACAATTAGGACTAATACACTTAAACTAAGACTAATGTCACAAACTTTGCTTCCCCAATTGAAGAAATAACACTACCTATTATTTACGAAGTCCTTAGATATTTATATCGTCTTATTTATAATTTCAGCTCACAAGACTTCTTATTTAGTTAAACCTCATATTTTGAACCCCAAAAGTCACAACTCCTCACCCGTTAGTATCTCAGCCTAACTCATCTAAATTGGTGAATACATTTACTTTCCAAATCCATTTTCAACAACACATCCACCTTAACTTATTGTCGGGGACACAGGCTTTCTTTGATAGACAATTATTTATTATTGATTAGCTGCATCATAAAATGAAGAGGAATTTTTTTTTTTTTGTGGAAAATAAAAAAAAGAAATGTAGCTTGCAACAAACCCAAATGATGGGTGAAATTGATGAAAGGCTAGCTACTCAAAATAGTAGGTGCGGGCAGTTTCATTTTAACTCCAAAAAAAACATTGGTTGTTTTCAATTTTAATGTCAGCAGATTTGGACTAAAGATCTATGACCCAAAAAAAAATTTTTAGAAATCTCATTCTAAATATATATTCCACATAATAATAAATATGACCAAAAGTGATTCATATAATGTATAGTTCACAACCACGGAGGCTCTTCCTAGACCAAATTTTCAGTAAAACAATTTAGTGCAAGTGCCAATTTGAATAATCATTCAATGAAAACATCTCCTAACACTTCCCATTATCATGACAGGTGTTTTATAAATAGACAAAACAAGCCTCAGAAGAAAATATTTCCACTTACTTATTTGCTAGCGTTCTGCACCTGCACTAGTTCTTTTATTAATATACTAACATACATCTATAAAGGTAAGCATACCTTTACAACCTTAGTCCAATTAGCAAATACTAATACTAATAAATAACATCCTAGTAATATTACCACTCCTAAGTACTTCTCTTTAGCTATATATAGCATGATTTGGACCTTCTATCAATTTCATTACTAGTGTGGGGCTGTTTTTGCTTGCACACCACAATTCATATTATAGGTCCTTCAGCATTTCTAACTATAATTCATAGCTGTAAAATATGAATCACTACTTCACCTTATATCGACATCTCTAAACACCAAAAGAATAAAACAATCGTAAGTTATCATTCGCCACATCAATTCAAGGCTCTTAACAAAACAAGAATTCTAATAATTCTATCCGTTCGTAATTTCAGCAATAAACAGAGAGCAAAAAATATCACGACACAATCAACGTTATTTTGTCACACAACTATTTCATTATAATTTATATAGAAGTTAGAAATACTAAAATAGAGATGGAATTGGGTATAAGGCTAACACCTCTACCCACAACCATTGTTATACCCATGAGTAAGGTAATCTTCCCCCTTACAAATCAAAGAGTTCATCTAACACATCACATCCCCTTGAAGATTTAACCAACTAAACTAGCTAGTTTCACGACTTTCAAGAATCAAACAAACAAGTACATTCAACTCTATTCGAGTTCACACATCGGAAGACATAACGAGATAATACAAATGGTCCTTTAGGGCCGACACTGCACTCTGACATAAACAACGGTTAGGACTAAAAGACTCTACGAGGACACAACCGGGACGGACAGACTTTTTGCTCGATACCACTAATGTAACACCCCATTTCTACCCGACAATTTAAATTAAAAATCGGAGTATAAAAATCATTTTCAAATGGAGTGTTACACTCACTTCAGCTCAACCACAACAATTATACACAATTACTTCATTAAATACTATAATACGCAACACCACTCACAGGATGAAATTTCTCAACACTTTATTAAATAATTCCACGCACCCGAAGGGTAAACATTACGCAACGGAAATAGAATAATGTCTCAGAAGGACCACATCAATCTCAAATACAACGTGGAACGTCAACTAAAATAGTTTAATAGTCAACAAAGAGGAAATGACTAAAAGCCTAAACCCATCCCCTAGGTGTTACGTATCAGAGCAGACCGACTCGGGGGAGTGAAGGGACTAAGCCTTTACTCATGGCTACCTGTGGTAAACAACAACAGAAAGGGGTGAGTCTCAAACCACATAATAGAAACTATAATAAGCAGTATATTTAATCATAGCATCAAACAAAACACAGTTATACAGCACAACTAGTCACACCAATATCAACCAACACTCATGCTTTTAGGAGAATGGATGCGAGTGCAATGCGATCATGCATGTGGTACCATTTGCCCTCCCAAGATTCTCAATATTTGCCCTCCTAGCGATCTCATCATCAAATGGAGTCCTCATGACTCGCCCTCCCGCCGCCCCCTCGAGCTTCACAATCGGTTTATAAGCTCTACGATCAAGCAGCGGTAGAATGTATGCATGAGACTCCATGTAACAACACAAACACATTCTCAAACATCTCAATTCACGCACTAACTCCTACCTCATTATTAATCTCATTTATAGCCCTCATGGCACAGCCCTCCTACTCATGCCCCCATGGCATCATCGGTCACCTCGACCACTAACTCAACACAATCAAGTCCCAAGGACTAATCACAACTAGAGGACTCAACCTCACTCGGGGACCTAAACCACCTTTTAGGACCAAATCAACACTTAGGGACCAAATTAACACCTTTTTGGACCAAACGCACCTAGGGACCAAAACAACACCTAGGGACCAAAACCACACCCTTGGGACTAAATCACACCTAGGGATCAAAACAACACCCACAAACACATGAACGATTGCCTGGGTGTCATTTTTCCCAAAGAAAGCGGCGCGCGGCAGCAAAGAACACTGCACCACACGACACAACCCCAAAGACAGAACGCGAAGAATCCCGCGCGCCTTTCCTAGCCATATGGCGCCCTATGAGTACCTAGGGTCCCAAAAATCATTTTCAACCAATTTTTCCCGAAACAAATTCCCCACACCAATCCAAAAACACACTATGATCGTATCAACAACTTCAATTACTCATTTTAAACATCAACAACACATCAAACACGAAATCAAAGTCATGAAACCCTATCCTCAACATATAAATCGTTTTTCATGCAATTATCCAATTTAATCAATTCAAACACTCAATCAACAATCAAATTCAATATCAATTAACAACAATAGAGACCCTATGACCTACATACACCCTATTATACTCTCTATTATAAGGCGAGACTCCCTTACCTTGATTAACAGAAGACGAAGCTCTCTACTGAGTCACCAACCGAACCACGACAACGACTCTCCTCCCCTTCTCCTTTTTCCTTGCGCTTGATTTCCTCTTCTCTCTTCTCCCTTCTCTTTTTGCACTTTCTCTTCTCTCCTTTCTTTTGACCCAATGCAAAAATAGTAGCGCGATAGGTTCCAAACGGCAACTAATCGAGAGATGAATAGCCAAACCCAACAAGTAACGCGACTCTTGAAAACTCGATGAGCCACTAACCAGTTGTTATTTCCCCACAAACTAATGTTCGGCAGCAACTGTAGAATTGGTTGTAGTACGACATTCAACTATCCATATGAAATTGAAAGAAGGATGTAGATTGAAGCCTATGATTGGTTAATGTAAAACGAAAGTGGTGAATATGTGAAATCCAAAAGCCACGAAAGTGTGAACTTGATTTATCGGAGATGGCAATTGAAAGTTGAATGATGAATCACGCAAAAGAGAGGAACAAGACTTAACTAGCACATGAAGGTTTAATATATAAAATAGTAAATCTTGGGATGATAATATAAAATTCTAAGGATTCAAATCCTTGTCCTTATGCAATACGTGGATGGAGGCTTCATATTAGGACTTTGGAATTGAAATAAAAGACAAACAAATGATGAGTTATCTGATGCTACACGTGAATATTGTGAATCCTGAAAGAAAGACATGGGAACTCTCATAGGGAGAGAATGTACGAGAATTGCTTGCATAGGAGAAGGTAAAAGAATCTGAATTTTATTTTTTTTAGTGGTCGCTTTTTTGCAGCCTTCTCTGAAGAAGAAGAAACCAGGGGCGCTTGCCGGGTCGGTTCATGGCCCAGAGAAAAACGTTGGGCTGGGTTCAAGTGGGTGAACAGGGGTGCGGCTAGCAAAGTAATGGAGGTGTATGCGAGTAAAAATAACCAAAAATCCATTTTAAACACCTTTAAATCCCAATATCACTATAACTATTATTTTAACACCACCTCAATAGACCAAAATAATTTTCTAAAGAAATAATATCCCAAACGCTAATATTGTATAAAAACAAACTAAATATATAATAATAATCATATATTAAAAATAGCATATAAAAATACCATATTTTTATTTCTAATATTTTTCCACAATCTAATCCCCCATAATTTATTAAATAAATATCCAATAATCTTTGGGGCGTTACAACTCTCCCCCACTTAGAATGTTTCGTCCTCGAAACTCACCGACCAAAACTAAACCACCTCCCACTAACAACTACAGACCATCTAGACAACTAGTGCTATCTATCTTGGCGATTATCATTTCATTGATTACCGGCGGTGAGTGATTAGGCGGCCGTCCTCCTACTTCTTCACCGTAACTCAAGAAATAATAACGAGAATCAGATCATACAAACCCAACTCAAGAGACGACTAAGCCATCCTCATCGGACTCAACGGGCTATAAACAACAACATTCACATCAAAGTTCACCATCTCAACTAATCATTCACAACCACATAACACGTAACACAAATCGGGTCACCGGTACCCCAACGAGGATCACTCTTAGTAGTCAAGGCAATGAAACATCTTAACACCAAAGATGCGCAGGTTAGTCTACACAAAGACTCAACATATGGCGTTAATGCGTAATCAAGAACATGCTCTCAGTAACAATTCATATTATACTTTATACTACACTTTCACTAACTCATAAAGTCAAAGTGATAGTGTTGAATTAGCCACATGACAAATTCATGCGAGCCTCCAACTATAAACTAATCCAAAGAAAACTCACAAAACAAGCGAAAATATCGGTCACAAAAGTTAATGTCTTAGAAAAGTTAACATGTAGGCATCATGGTCACTTTCATTAAACTAGCGTGTATTTCCAAATAATTACAATGTTATTTCACTAAGCTTTTACTCGAAAAGAATTAGAACATATAATTTTATCAACTCATGTGATATTTGCATTCTCTTACCTATAAAATTCGTCTTGTCCTACTTTAATTTAATTTTCCTTCTCTCATCTATAAAATTTACCTCGCTCTATTTAATCCAATCTCGCTATCTTAAAGACCAAACATTACAGCTCTGTAGCTAACAAAAATTCAGCTTACGCATTCACACTAAATGACTAAGGTCAATTTCAAACAGTCTCTTCAATAACTAAGTCCCACTGTACAAGGTCTCGCTAGATAACAAAAATACTACAATTAATTGCAAATGCAAACAAACGGCTTCCTAAAATGTATCTTCCTACTATTCAACCTTAATCCATACACCCTACTCCATTTAGGTATCGCTCAAGCATTTGTCCAAATCATTATACTCACACTTACTACTCCTGCTATTATATGTGACTATACTAGCATACCCCAACTAGGGTTAATATACCCCTACCGCCTTTACATGGATTTACAAAATTGGGGAAAACATGGTACTAACTCCTCTCCTAGTCCTTCTTGTTGACCATAGCTTGCTTTGGATTATTTTTCAATCTCATCACTATATTGGAGCGGTTTTCTTGCAGACCAAAAATTATTCTACTCCTTTGGCAAATCCATAATCTATAATTTTAAATATAAATCACTTTTATAATACTAGATTCTACTCAAAATAAGACAACTACAATTATAAATTATCTACTTATTATATTTGCACCTAAACCTCTATTTCACATTATTTTCCAATCTCAAGGTATCATAAATCATAAACCTTAAATGCAATATAGCAATCAATTAAAATACATCAAATCAATTCAATTTAATACAATACACTCAATTAGATCAATCACAATCAATAGATATATTACACATAAATCAAACAATATATAATTTCATAGTCAAATTCAACATCAGGGAGCACACAAAGTTTTATAGCCAAATATACCTATTCTAATCTAATCACAAAACAATCCACGAATTAGGACTAATACACTTAAACTAAGACTAATGTCACAAACTTTGCTTCCCCCAATTGAAGAAATAACACTACCTATTATTTACGAAGTCCTTAGATATTTATATCGTCTTATTTATAATTTCAGCTCACAAGACTTCTTATTTAGTTAAACCTCATATTTTGAACCCCAAAAGTCACAACTCCTCACCCGTTAGTATCTCAGCCTAACTCATCTAAATTGGTGAATACATTTACTTTCCAAATCCATTTTCAACAACACATCCACCTTAACTTATTGTCGGGGACACAGGCTTTCTTTGATAGACAATTATTTATTATTGATTAGCTGCATCATAAAATGAAGAGGAATTTTTTTTTTTTTTTGTGGAAAATAAAAAAAAGAAATGTAGCTTGCAACAAACCCAAATGATGGGTGAAATTGATGAAAGGCTAGCTACTCAAAATAGTAGGTGCGGGCAGTTTCATTTTAACTCCAAAAAAAACATTGGTTGTTTTCAATTTTAATGTCAGCAGATTTGGACTAAAGATCTATGACCCAAAAAAAAATTTTTAGAAATCTCATTCTAAATATATATTCCACATAATAATAAATATGACCAAAAGTGATTCATATAATGTATAGTTCACAACCACGGAGGCTCTTCCTAGACCAAATTTTCAGTAAAACAATTTAGTGCAAGTGCCAATTTGAATAATCATTCAATGAAAACATCTCCTAACACTTCCCATTATCATGACAGTGTTTTATAAATAGACAAAACAAGCCTCGAGAAGAAAATATTTCCACTTACTTATTTGCTAGCGTTCTGCACCTGCACTAGTTCTTTTATTAATATACTAACATACATCTATAAAGGTAAGCATACCTTTACAACCTTAGTCCAATTAGCAAATACTAATACTAATAAATAACATCCTAGTAATATTACCACTCCTAAGTACTTCTCTTTAGCTATATATAGCATGATTTGGACCTTCTATCAATTTCATTACTAGTGTGGGGCTGTTTTTGCTTGCACACCACAATTCATATTATAGGTCCTTCAGCATTTCTAACTATAATTCATAGTCAGTAAAATATGAATCACTACTTCACCTTATATCGACATCTCTAAACACCAAAAGAATAAAACAATCGTAAGTTATCATTCGCCACATCAATTCAAGGCTCTTAACAAAACAAGAATTCTAATAATTCTATCCGTTCGTAATTTCAGCAATAAACAGAGAGCAAAAAATATCACGACACAATCAACGTTATTTTGTCACACAACTATTTCATTATAATTTATATAGAAGTTAGAAATACTAAAATAGAGATGGAATTGGGTATAAGGCTAACACCTCTACCCACAACCATTGTTATACCCATGAGTAAGGTAATCTTCCCCCTTACAAATCAAAGAGTTCATCTAACACATCACATCCCCTTGAAGATTTAACCAACTAAACTAGCTAGTTTCACGACTTTCAAGAATCAAACAAACAGTACATTCAACTCTATTCAGAGTTCACACATCGGAAGACATAACAGATAATACAAATGGTCCGGTTAGGGCCGACCTGCACTACAGCATAAACAACGGTTAGGACTAAAAGACTCTACGACCAGGACAACCTGGGTCTGGACAGACCAACTTTTGCTCGATACCACTAATGTAACACCCCATTTCTACCCGGCAATTTAAATTAAAAATCGGAGTATAAAAATCATTTTCAAATGGAGTGTTACACTCACTTCAGCTCAACCACAACAATTATACACAATTACTTCATTAAATACTATAATACGCAACACCACTCACAGGATGAAATTTCTCAACACTTTATTAAATAATTCCACGCACCCGAAGGGTAAACATTACGCAACGGAAATAGAATAATGTCTCAGAAGGACCACATCAATCTCAAATACAACGTGGAACGTCAACTAAAATAGTTTAATAGTCAACAAAGAGGAAATGACTAAAAGCCTAAACCCATCCCCAGGTGTTACGTGATCGGAGCGAGGCCGACTCTGGAGTGAAGGGACTAAGCCTTTACTCATGGCTACCTGTGGTAAACAACAACAGAAAGGGGTGAGTCTCAAACCACATAATAGAAACTATAATAAGCAGTATATTTAATCATAGCATCAAACAAAACACGCTTATACAAAGACAACTAGTCACACTAATATCAACCAACAAAGACTCATGCTTTTAGGAGAATGGATGCGGTGCAATGCGATCATGCATGTGGTACCATTTGCCCTCCGGCATTCTCAATATTTGCCTCGTGCGATCTCTCATCATCAAATGGAGTCCTCATGACTCGCCCTCCGCCGCCCTCAAGCTTCACGAAATCGGTTTATAAGCTCTACGATCATTGGCCCGAATGTATGCATGAGACTTCATGTAACAACACAAACACATTCTCAAACATCTCAATTCACGCACTAACTCCTACCTCATTATTAATCTCATTTATAGCCCTCATGGCTCGGCCCTCCCGGGCCATGCCCCCATGGCATCATCACCACCTCGACCACTAACTCAACACAATCAAGTCCCAAGGACTAATCACAACTAGAGGACTCAACCTCACTCAGGGACCTAAACCACCTTTTAGGACCAAATCAACACTTAGGGACCAAATTAACACCTTTTTGGACCAAACTGGCACCTAGGGACCAAAACAACACCTAGGGACCAAAACCACACCCTTGGGACTAAACTGTCACCTAGGGATCAAAACAACACCCACAAAGACATGAGCGATTGCACTTTGGGTGTCATTTTTCCAAAGAAAGCGGCGCCAGAGCGAACACACCACGCACACAGACACAACCCCAAAGACAGAACAGTGGCTCGGGCGCCCTTTCCCTAGCCATATGGCGCCCTATGAGTACCTAGGGTCCCAAAAATCATTTTCAACCAATTTTTCCCGAAACAAATTCCCCACACCAATCCAAAAACACACTATGATCGTATCAACAACTTCAATTACTCATTTTAAACATCAACAACACATCAAACACGAAATCAAAGTCATGAAACCCTATCCTCAACATATAAATCGTTTTTCATGCAATTATCCAATTTAATCAATTCAAACACTCAATCAACAATCAAATTCAATATCAATTAACAACAATAGAGACCCTATGACCTACATACACCCTATTATACTCTCTATTATAAGGCGAGACTCCCCTTACCTTGATTAACCGAAGACGAAGCTCTCTCTACGGAGTCACCAACCAAACCACAACAAATGACTCTCCTCCCTTCTCCTCCTTTCTTGCGCCGATTTCCTCTTCTCTCTTCTCCCTTCTCTTTGCAACTTTCTCTTCTCTCCTTTCTTTTGACCCAATGCAAAAATAGTAGCGATAGGTTCCAAACGGCAACTAATCGAGAGATGAATAGCCAAACCCAACAAGTAACGCGACTCTTGAAAACTCGATGAGCCACTAACCGGTTGTTATTTCCCCACAAACTAATGTTCGGCAAAGAATGTAGAATTGGTTGTAGTACGACATTCAACTATCCATATGAAATTGAAAGAAGGATGTAGATTGAAGCCTATGATTGGTTAATGTAAAACGAAAGTGGTGAATATGTGAAATCCAAAAGCCACGAAAGTGTGAACTTGATTTATCGGAGATGGCAATTGAAAGTTGAATGATGAATCACGCAAAAGAGAGGAACAAGACTTAACTAGCACATGAAGGTTTAATATATAAAATAGTAAATCTTGGGATGATAATATAAAATTCTAAGGATTCAAATCCTTGTCCTTATGCAATACGTGGATGGAGGCTTCATATTAGGACTTTGGAATTGAAATAAAAGACAAACAAATGATGAGTTATCTGATGCTACACGTGAATATTGTGAATCCTGAAAGAAAGACATGGGAACTCTCATAGGGAGAGAATGTACGAGAATTGCTTGCATAGGAGAAGGTAAAAGAATCTGAATTTTATTTTTTAGGGCTGCCGTTTTGCAAACTTCTGCTGAAAGAAGAAGAAACCAGGGGGGCGGTGGTGGGTCGGTTCATGGCCCAGAGAAAAAACGTTGGGCTGGGTTCAAGTGGGTGAACAGAGTGCGGCTAGCAAAGTAATGGAGGTGTATGCGAGTAAAAATAACCAAAAATCCATTTTAAACACCTTTAAATCCCAATATCACTATAACTATTATTTTAACACCACCTCAATAGACCAAAATAATTTTCTAAAGAAATAATGTCCCAAACGCTAATATTGTATAAAAACAAACTAAATATATAATAATAATCATATATTAAAAATAGCATATAAAAATACCATATTTTTATTTCTAATATTTTTCCACAATCTAATCCCCCATAATTTATTAAATAAATATCCAATAATCTTTGGGGCGTTACAACTCTCCCCCACTTAGAATGTTTCGTCCTCGAAACTCACCGACCAAAACTAAACCACCTCCCACTAACAACTACAGCCATCTAGACAACTAGTGCTATCTATCTTGCTGATTATCATTTCATTGATTACCGGCGGTGAGTGATTGGGCGGCCGTCCCTCCTACTTCTTCAGCCAGGTAACTCAAGAAATAATAACCAGAATCAGTCATACAAACCCAACTCAAGAGACGACTAAGCCATCCTCATCGGACTCAACAGGCTATAAACAACAACATTCACATCAAAGTTCACCATCTCAACTAATCATTCACAACCACATAACACGTAACACAAATCGGGGTCACCGGGTACCCCAACGAGGGATCACTCTTAGTAGTCAAGGCAATGAAACATCTTAACACCAGTAGCGAGGTTAGTCTACACAGCACTCAACATATGGCGTTAATGCGTAATCAAGAACATGCTACTGTAACAATTCATATTATACTTTATACTACACTTTCACTAACTCATAAAGTCAAAGTGATAGTGTTGAATTAGCCACATGACAAATTCATGCGAGCCTCCAACTATAAACTAATCCAGCAAAACTCACAAAACAAGCAGAAATATCGGTCACAAAAGTTAATGTCTTAGAAAAGTTAACATGTAGGCATCATGGTCACTTTCATTAAACTAGCGTGTATTTCCAAATAATTACAATGTTATTTCACTAAGCTTTTCTGAAAAGAATTAGAACATATAATTTTATCAACTCATGTGATATTTGCATTCTCTTACCTATAAAATTCGTCTTGTCCTACTTTAATTTAATTTTCCTTCTCTCATCTATAAAATTTACCTCGCTCTATTTAATCCAATCTCGCTATCTTAAAGACCAAACATTCTGACTCTGTAGCTAACAAAAATTCAGCTTACGCATTCACACTAAATGACTAAGGTCAATTTCAAACAGTCTCTTCAATAACTAAGTCCCACTGTACAAGGTCTCGCTAGATAACAAAAATACTACAATTAATTGCAAATGCAAACAAACTGGCTTCCTAAAAATGTATCTTCCTACTATTCAACCTTAATCCATACACCTACTACTCCATTTAGGTATCGCTCAAGCATTTGTCCAAATCATTATACTCACACTTACTACTACTCCTGCTATTATATGTGACTATACTAGCATACCCCAACTAGGGTTAATATACCCCTACCGCCTTTACATGGATTTACAAAATTGGGGAAAACATGGTACTAACTCCTCTCCTAGTCCTTCTTGTTGACCATAGCTTGCTTTGGATTATTTTTCAATCTCATCACTATATTGGAGCGGTTTTCTTGCACTCAAAAATTATTCTACTCCTTTGGCAAATCCATAATCTATAATTTTAAATATAAATCACTTTTATAATACTAGATTCTACTCAAAATAAGACAACTACAATTATAAATTATCTACTTATTATATTTGCACCTAAACCTCTATTTCACATTATTTTCCAATCTCAAGGTATCATAAATCATAAACCTTAAATGCAATATAGCAATCAATTAAAATACATCAAATCAATTCAATTTAATACAATACACTCAATTAGATCAATCACAATCAATAGATATATTACACATAAATCAAACAATATATAATTTCATAGTCAAATTCAACATCAGGGAGCACACAAAGTTTTATAGCCAAATATACCTATTCTAATCTAATCACAAAACAATCCACGAATTAGGACTAATACACTTAAACTAAGACTAATGTCACAAACTTTGCTTCCCCCAATTGAAGAAATAACACTACCTATTATTTACGAAGTCCTTAGATATTTATATCGTCTTATTTATAATTTCAGCTCACAAGACTTCTTATTTAGTTAAACCTCATATTTTGAACCCCAAAAGTCACAACTCCTCACCCGTTAGTATCTCAGCCTAACTCATCTAAATTGGTGAATACATTTACTTTCCAAATCCATTTTCAACAACACATCCACCTTAACTTATTGTCGGGGACACAGGCTTTCTTTGATAGACAATTATTTATTATTGATTAGCTGCATCATAAAATGAAGAGGAATTTTTTTTTTTTTGTGGAAAATAAAAAAAAAAAGAAATGTAACTTGCAACAAACCCAAATGATGGGTGAAATTGATGAAAGGCTAGCTACTCAAAATAGTAGGTGCAGGCAGTTTCATTTTAACTCCAAAAAAAACATTGGTTGTTTTCAATTTTAATGTCAGCAGATTTGGACTAAAGATCTATGACCCAAAAAAAAATTTTTAGAAATCTCATTCTAAATATATATTCCACATAATAATAAATATGACCAAAAGTGATTCATATAATGTATAGTTCACAACCACGGAGGCTCTTCCTAGACCAAATTTTCAGTAAAACAATTTAGTGCAAGTGCCAATTTGAATAATCATTCAATGAAAACATCTCCTAACACTTCCCATTATCATGACAGGTGTTTTATAAATAGACAAAACAAGCCTCAGAAGAAAATATTTCCACTTACTTATTTGCTAGCGTTACTGCACTTTGCACTAGTTCTTTTATTAATATACTAACATACATCTATAAAGGTAAGCATACCTTTACAACCTTAGTCCAATTAGCAAATACTAATACTAATAAATAACATCCTAGTAATATTACCACTCCTAAGTACTTCTCTTTAGCTATATATAGCATGATTTGGACCTTCTATCAATTTCATTACTAGTGTGGGGCTGTTTTGCTTGCACACCACAATTCATATTATAGGTCCTTCAAAGATTTCTAACTATAATTCATAGTCTGTAAAATATGAATCACTACTTCACCTTATATCGACATCTCTAAACACCAAAAGAATAAAACAATCGTAAGTTATCATTCGCCACATCAATTCAAGGCTCTTAACAAAACAAGAATTCTAATAATTCTATCCGTTAAGTAATTTCAACAATAAACAGAGAGCAAAAAATATCACGACACAATCAACGTTATTTTGTCACACAACTATTTCATTATAATTTATATAGAAGTTAGAAATACTAAAATAGAGATGGAATTGGGTATAAGGCTAACACCTCTACCCACAACCATTGTTATACCCATGAGTAAGGTAATCTTCCCCTTACAAATCAAAGAGTTCATCTAACACATCACATCCCCTTGAAGATTTAACCAACTAAACTAGTTAGTTTCACGACTTTCAAGAATCAAACAAACAAGACATTCAACTCTATTCGAGTTCACACATCGGAAGACATAACGGATATAATACAAATGGTCGGGTTAGGGTGACGACTGCACTACTGACATAAACAACGGTTAGGACTAAAAGACTCTACGATCGGACAACCGGGTCGAGACAGACCAAACTTTTGCTCGATACCACTAATGTAACACCCCATTTCTACCCGGCAATTTAAATTAAAAATCAGAGTATAAAAATCATTTTCAAATGGAGTGTTACACTCACTTCAGCTCAACCACAACAATTATACACAATTACTTCATTAAATACTATAATACGCAACACCACTCACAGGATGAAATTTCTCAACACTTTATTAAATAATTCCACGCACCCGAAGGGTAAACATTACGCAACGGAAATAGAATAATGTCTCAGAAGGACCACATCAATCTCAAATACAACGTGGAACGTCAACTAAAATAGTTTAATAGTCAACAAAGAGGAAATGAACATTCCTACACTTCCATGGTGAGAGGTAAACTTGTACACTTCCATGCAAAGAAATTGAATGAACATTATATGCTGAAATATAATGGAGTTGAATTTGAAAACAAAGTGGCCAAGGCCTTTAAGAAAGAAATGGAAGAACTGAGAAGTAGGATTGCAATATCAGGATCTGTTTGGGAAAAATTCACACCAAATGAAATTAAGCTTAGGAGCAATTACTTGATTGATGCATTAGGAAATTGGCATCTATTTGTAGCAACATCAATTCTGCCCACATCACACACATATTCAATGACCAAAGAGAGATTGATCTTGCTAGACACAATTCTCTCTGAGGGAAATGTTGATATAGGTAGATTGATAGCTAGAGAAATTCTTGCATGCTCAACAAAATCAAAGGGATTTCTGTTTTTCCCTTGTCTTATTACTGAATTATGCATGAAAGAAAGTGTTCCAATAGCTTCCAATGAACAAAGAAAATTCCCACCTGGTAATCTGAATGCTGAAATGAAAGAGAGATTGAGAAATGTAAGAGGCTCTGCACCTGCAATGCAAGAGCATTACATGCAGAAGCAGAGGGCAGTCTGGAAATTTCTGAATGACCAACATGATTGGCTTCAATTAGTTTTTGACAAGATCTTTGATCTTGTGGGCCAAGTTAATGCCCCTGAATTTCCAAGTTGGGTATTGAAAGCTGAAGGAGAAGAAGAGGAAGAAGAGAAGAGGTCAAGAAGAAGAGAAAGGAAAGGAGAAGGTAGAGGAAGAACCTAGTACCAAAAAGAAGGTGACTAGGAAACAATAAAAAGGAAAGAAGAAGGTTGTGATAGAACCTGTTGTTGAAGAAATGTTTGATTCTGATAATGAGGATGAGGAATTAGAGAAAGAAATGGATAAGGAAGTTGAAGAAGAGGAAGAAGAGAGTGATGAGGAAATTGATGAAGAAGAGGAGGAGCATGCTAGAGGTGTGATTTCAGAAGAAATGGCTAGGCAAAAATATGCCAAAACCTCAGCATCAACCCAACAAGAAACCCCTCATACATCACCAATTATCAAAACACCTATCATCTCACCAAACCAAGAATCATCTTCCATCCCAAAATCACCATTACCATCCCTCAATGATCCACCAGTCCTATTACCACCACAAACAACCCCTCCACCACCCTCTCCAAGAAATGAACCTGAGAAAACACCTCACACAGAACAAACCATCTCTGAGCCTAGCCCCGCGGACGAAAACGAAAGCAGAACAACAAGTACCTTCCGGACCCAAGCAACATTACTTCTAATGTTATTTCTGCTCTTGAGAAAGAGTTTGTGCAGGAAAGAGAAGAAGAAGGACTTGACAAAGAAGACAAAGGAGAAGAATCATCTGCTAAGGAGCCTCTAGCTCAATCTGAAGAGATGCAGAGTGATGCTCTGCATCATCTTCTTCTCACTGCATCACAAAGAGCAACAACACAGCATGATGAGGCAACAATTAAACTTGTTCTGGAACAAATGGCTCAACAGAAGAGAGATGCTTTGCATAACACACAGAAGTTCTTCAAGACACCTGTAGGAAGGCAATCTAAATTGACACCAAAGAGGAAGAAACTCGATCACGATCGAGCATTTGATGCACTGCATCGGTGCGGCAGATTCTGCTAATACACGAAGTAGGAGGTGCATCTCACACTCTCTGAAGAAACGCCAAGAAAGCCACCCAAAGAAAAGAAGCAGAAGGTGAAACACACTCCTCCAAGCAGGCAGAGCACCAGAATCAGGAGTGGAGCCAAGAAATGAGTATCATTTACAAGTTTTCACATAAACTGCTATAGCTTGTTGTGTTTCTATATGAACTATTTCCCTGGTTGTTTTTAATCCCTCTCCCCTATTTTTAACAAAAATGGTTTGTATTTTTTGAACAAATTAGCAGTGTGGACACTGCCACCCCTTAAGTTTGGGGGGGGGGGATTTATCTTGCATGTTATGTTTAATATGTTTGTTTTTTATCTAGTATGTTGTGTGTTTAAATTAAATATGTTTTATATATTATATATATGTTTTTAAGTAGTTTATATTTTGTTTAAATATTAGATGTACTTAACAGAGTAGTATCTAAGTATTTTAGTAGAAAAGATCAGTTTTTCAAAAATATGGTGAAAGCCCTATGGATGGAATTTTAATGATGAAAAAGAGAAAAAAGAAGTCTTATTTCTTAGAAAAACCAAATTTATTTTTACTTCAACACTTCAAAACTGAGTTTGTGAAAAGAACATTGCTATTTAAAGATCAATCTGATGCAAGGGGAATTTTTGGTAAGCTTAGGTCAAAACAAAGCTTTACTAAAAAGATAGAAGAGCTTAAAGAATTAAGTTTGGGGGTGTTTTATGAAAACAAATGCTGAATTTGAAAAGTGTAAAGAGTAAACAATGTAGAAAAAAATATACAAAAATGCGGACAAAGCCATATCCTGAATCTTTTGAAACTATACACGTGCTTGGCAAGTACATGAATGCATCCGGAGGTCAAAGACTGTGCCATGCGAGGAATAAATGTATCCGGAGGATAGTTCAAAAAGCAAACACAATGTCAAAGTGCAAAGAAAAAAAAATATATGCATCACGGAGGTCAAAGACACATGCCAAAGTGCATTTGCATCCGGAGGTCGGTGAGGAAGGTAATATGAGCTAGCAAAAGAAAAAGCATCATCATCTGCGAAGCATCAATGCAAACGCATCAAGAAAAGCAAAATGCGAGAAAAATCAATGCACAAATCACTTCAAAGAAGTATTGCATCTGCACAAAAAGATCCACAAAAAAAAATAGAAAAATGCATTGGCTCAAAAGCTTTGAAAGATTCAAACAAGCCCTTTGATTATTAGAACTCCCCAACACTTGAGAAAATTTTGTGAGTCTAAACTCTCTTTTGAAAAATATTTTGGTGTGACCAAAGATGAACCAATCCTTTCAAAGGCTAGGAGGAAATTTTTCACTTAGTCTTGGAACCAATCTCAACTCAGTGGGATCACACACACACAAAAGAGTTTGAATAGCTTTGGTAGTTTTGAAGAAATAAAGGCACAAGAAAGATTGTTAAGAAATGAAGTTCATAGGGAACTCCTCATGAAAATTCAAAAAAAAAAAAGCAAACTGATCTATCTTCTAGAATTATAGTTTTTAATAGTTTGTCTTTGTCATTACTTGCGGACAAGCAATGGTTTAAGTTTGGGGGTGTGATAACTCTATTTTATATAGAGTATTTCATATGTTTAAACTTAGTAATTGCTCTCTTTCAAGTAATAATAAAGAGTTTATATAGTATTTAGTGTGATATATGATAACTTGAGTGATTTGAATGGTTATAGTTATTAATAGGCCATTTTGGATATATTGTGGTATGTTTGATGTTTTTGTTCAGTGCAGTCTCAATGCTTTCTGCATCAAATGCTCATGCACAGATCCTGCATCAAATCTGCACTACTTGGTGAATGAGCAGCCTGCTTCATGAGCATCCACTTGCAATTGCTGACCTCATGCTTGGTCTTCTGAAGCCATCCCACCTTGTATAGTAGGCGCCTACCATTCACACATAGCTATAGGCATAACTTTGAAGAGTCGCCAACATAGGGACACATGTTCTATATATCATCATAGAACCGCCCTATGTAATTAGTCAAAGATTTCAAATTGGGATCAACCTTTGAAAAGCAACTACAACTATGATCCACTCAAGATTACTTCAACATGAAGAAAGGAAACACCTCTAAAGGCTATAAAAGAACCTCACATCTTCATTTGAAGATATATCACAATCTATAAGTTAGATCAAAATTTCAATATACATAGTTAGTTTCTATTTTGTAAGAGGGAAATGAAGGAATTGACAAATCCTCCTTAACTCGATTTCATAGTGTTTGTATAGTGCTAAGGAGTAATGCTAGTGCATTGCTAGAAGATTTCATACAAAGGGCTTCAACATTTGTAACTTTTATCTTGTTGTTTCTCTTTTGTGATTTCTATTATATAAACATGGTCTATTCAGTTTATATATATCTTGCAATGTCTATTGTTAGCTAAACCTCTCTTAGTTGAAATGTTCTAATCATTTAATGAGCTTTTAAATAAGTATGTTGCATGTATGTATGTTTGTACTTTAGTTCTTGCTTGATAATCTTTTCAAAACTTATTTTGAACTTGATCACTTAGAATAAGTAGATTTGTAAGAGCAGACATGGCTTACAATTAAGAAATCAAGAACTAATATGGGTGAGTGTTTTACATGAAGAAAACTTTATGAAAACCATGTTAAGTCCTAGAAATAGGATAGTATAGTCCATATGATGAATTGTGGGTACTTAAAATACAAGAGTGAATTTATTTTAGCAACTTGGATAATTGTTAGGAGGCAAGAAAGGCATTGACAACCCTTTCTTTTTATTGCAGAAAGCAATGATCATAAGAGTGGTATTGAAACTCACGAAAAAGTGACTGAAAGACACATAGCTAATGCAACAGCATTCAGTGCAGCTGCATCACATACTGCATCAAACACTTAGAAGTAAATTACTTGATGAAGACATTCCAACTAGCTTTTCTCATTTGCATTATCAACACTCTTTACTTTGCTTTCTTTCTAACTTAGTTGTGATCACTTAAACTCCAAAATTATTTTGTTACTTAGTTACTTTACACTTTATTACTTTATATTGATTTTAAAAGTGAGTTTTTCAATCTCTGTGGGTTCGATCTTTTTACTACTTGTTTTTGGACTGTGTATACTTGCACATTTGTGTTGTTATTTCCAAACACCATAAGCATCGTATATACGCCCAGCAGACCCTATATACGATGAGCAATTTTTTATTTTTTTTTACTAATTTTTTTTCCTTTGCTTGCAGTGTCCGGTAGGCATAGAGGGAGACGGGAGGTATCTCCTGCTCGAGAGAGAGAGAGTCATCTTCACGTGCCGAGCACGAGGACGAGGAGGCATGTCAGTGCATGTTTCCGCTAGGAGACAGAGACAGGCTGACCCAGCTGAGTATCAGCCTGAGCATAACCCAGCTCATTTTCAAGATGATGGGCAGTTTTATCTTGGGGATCATCTACAGCAGACTCAGCAGGAGGATTGGCATAGAGGGAGGCCGGTTTCTCAATATCATTCTCAGCCTCCTCCTCAGTACCATCCACAACCTCCTCTTTACCATCCCCAGCCTATTCATTACCATGCACCGACTCCGAGTATCGCGAGGAAGCGGCCCAGTGATACTTATTACTCGAACTACCATATGTCCGAGTATCAGAGGAGCAGCCCAGCAGAGTCGGGGGCATCGGGAGGAGGATCGGCCTCGACCTCGAGCCTCTTTCTTCAACGACTGGCGGATCATGTCTGCAGATTCTATACTCACGAACCCTTAAGTTTTGCATTTTTGCTTAAATAATTTATTTAACTCACATAGTCCGCACTTTTGCTTTACATAATTTATTTATTTTTAATTCGAGAGTATCTGCGGGTTGTCAAAGTATGGGCTCATGGCAACAAAGTCCATACTAGACTCCATCTACATCACCCTACCTACTTGACGCACCACGGTGGTCGAGAGACTCCAAACCGCCCCACTTCTCCGCATCGGCTACGCCACGAGAGACCATGAGTTGTTGTCGGCTTTTATTGAGAGATGACACTCAGATACTTCGTTATTTCACTCAGATACCGTTAAAAAAAATTACTGCAAAAAAACAAAAAATTTAAACTCATCGCATATATGTCATTTGGGACATATATACGATGCGTAGTTTTACCACATCGTATATATGCCCTTAAGAGGTAAATACGATTGCCATATGTCCTAAATGACATATATACGATGAGTCTTTTTTTTTTAAAAAAAAATAGATTACAGAGAACATTTTTGAGTTTTCATTATAGGTATAAGGGGAAAGGGTTGGGGTAAAAAAATACAAGCCATTAAAAAATAGCTTGTGATAAAGAGTTATTGGCAAGATGGGGAATACTATCTCAAACCGCAGAAGTGATTATATTCTATATTTTTTTTTAAAATAAAAAGAATGAAACTTATGGTTAAATGACTAAATGAGATGGGTATATTTAAGGATTAAAATTTATTTTTAGAGAGCATTTTGTAGCCAGTTTTTTTCATAAATAAATAAAATAGTAGCTCATATAATCTCAAAATAAATAAAATATCAGTGTACATAACACAATCAATCAATCGATCAATCCAGCTGTGTTTCTGACTCATTGGGAACCAAATCAGAATATTAAAAACACTATACGACGGTCACGTGTGGTATTGGTTTCAATTCAATTCAATTCAAGTCAAGAGCTGCACTACACAGCACTCAGCAATGAGGCTCCGATTATACAACTTCACTTTCAGCAACAGATTAATTATTATTATTATTATTATTATTATTAAAAAAATGTAAGAACTTTAAATAAAATAATAAATATAAAGCTGGATCCGTTTCAAGCAACGCGATTCCGTTACATCGTGGTCGCTGTTCTGGTGACGGTGGCGTAACGGTGAAGTTGAACTCAGCGATTGCTACTAGGCGGTGACAGTGACGGAGCTTGTGTTCCTCCGATTTGCTATTTGTAGATCCGTATTCTGAAGTTTCAGCTTTTGATCTCTTCGCTCTTCCCTCAGGTTGACTTCTTTTATCCAATTCAGATTTTGATTTACGGTTTGTTTTTTTGTTCATAGATCGATGGTCTCAGTTTGTTTTGTTTTTATTTTTCTTGATTTTTGTTAGGTAGATAAAAATAGATTTTCGCTTTTGAAGAATGTGGAGATAATTGAAACTCTGATAGTTTTAATTTGTGCATTATTGATGAAATTCATGAATATTATGACCAAATGGTAGTTAAAATTTTGGGACTGGCTGGCTTGTTTCTAGTTGTTGACTTGATGCTATGTGTTTTCTTGTTGATGGTTCCAATGCATTTAATCTAACTAAGTCTTGATACAGTGAATCTGTTATGGGAGAACAAAGTGGTTATGTTTATTAGGTTATCTTCAGTCTTTGCCTTTGTGTTCTTGTTAGTAATAGAAAACTAGAAGCTTGTTTTTGGATTGGTGCTGTTTTTTGTTGTGAGAAAGATTTATTTAGCTGTGGGAACATGTCATTGAAAATTTGGAAAGCATATATGTCTTGATTCAGTTCATCTGTAATGGGGCACTAAGTGGTTATATTTGTTTAGTTATGTGTTCAGCCTTTGCCTTTGTGTTATTGTTAGTAATAGAAAATTAGAAGCTTGTGTTAGGATTGCTGCATTTTTGTGTTGTGAGAGGACTGGTAAACTGTGGGAACATGTCATTGAAAAGCATATATATCTGGATTCAGTGCATCTGTTATTGAGTTATGTGTTCAGTCTTTGCCTTTTTGTTATTGTTGGAATCAGAAAACTAGAAGTTTGTGTTTGGATTGTTGCAATTTTGTGTTGTGAGGAAGACTGGTAAGCTGTGAGGGAATATGTCATTGAAAAGCATAGTCCGTGAACTAAAGGAGATGAGAGATGGAATAGGTATATCGAAACGGGGTGGTGAGAGCAAGCATTGGCTCGGTCGGACAAAGTCACACGTTGCTCCGGATGTCCTTGTGACACCAATTGAACCTGTTCAACAGGGACAGTGGGCAAATCTACCACCAGAATTGCTTTTGGATATAATCCGGAGGGTTGAAGAGAGTGAGACATCTTGGCCTGCACGGGCAGTTGTTGTTTTTTGTGCTTCGGTATGTAAATCATGGAGGTCTGTCACGAAAGAGATCATCAAGACTCCTGAGCAATGTGGAAGGATCACATTTCCTATTTCATTGAAGCAGGTAATGACTTCTTCACACCTTTTTTCTGGCCCAATCTTGCTTCTTTTCCCTTGTGGTTTTCATGTTTCTCATTATGTTTTCTTTCGTTAATGTGCATCAATAGCCGGGTCCTCGTGATTCTCCAATACAATGCTTTATCAAGCGGAACAGAGAAACTTCTACATATCTGTTGTACTTTGGTCTGGTGCCATGTAAGTATTTCATTGGTGAAACATTCCATCCCTTTTTTAAGACAAGGGACATCAAATATCCCATCTTTAATTTACTCTTCAAGCTTGCATAAGTGACTATGAATGTTGAACTGCAAATTACTTGCTTTATATTTGTGGGCATTTTAATTTTAGTGCCGTTTACATTGTAGTAAGTTGTCAGCATGATCATTTTTTTCTTTTCTTTTTTGATTTCACCATCTTTGTATTTAAGAAGCTTGTTTTGTTTTGATCTTAATTGTATAGCGGAGAATGAGAGCAATAAGTTGTTATTAGCTGCCAGAAAGATAAGAAGGGCCAATGGCACCAACTTTGCCATATCCTTGGCTGCAGATGATTTTTCTCGAGCCAGCAATAAATATGTTGGTAAACTGAGGTAAATTTTGGTCGATTGAAACTTTTCTTGATCTATTATCAGCTTTACACCTCCCCCCTAATCATCACTGCAACTTGATATATATACTGTTGGCAGGTCTAATTTTTTTGGCACCAAGTTCACTATACATGACAGTCAACCTCCACGTGATGCTGCAACTCAACCAAATTATCAATCAAGTAGAAGATTTCATTCTAAGCAGGTGTCACCAAGAGTTCCAGCGTGTAGCTATCTTGTTAGCACTGTTACCTATGAGCTGAATGTTCTCTGGACTAGAGGGCCACGAAGAATGCACTGTGTCATGAATTCCATACCTGTCTCGGCTATCCAGGAAGGGGGCAATGCCCCAACTCCAAGATGTTCCCCTCAAATATTTGATGAACCTTTTTCTAACTCACCAGCACCAAAAGGGAAAGGTCCAATGACTACTGATTTATCTTCAAGCCTAGTAGAGCCACCAGGATTAAGCCAAGGTTCAGTTGAGCCCTTGGTGCTTAAAAACAAGGCTCCCAGATGGCATGAGCAGCTCCAGTGCTGGTGTCTAAACTTCAAGGGTCGTGTTACAGTGGCGTCTGTTAAGAACTTTCAACTTGTAGCTGCTGTTGATCCATCTCATAATGTTTCTTCTGCAGAACAAGAAAGGGTAATCCTGCAATTTGGAAAAATTGGAAAAGATATGTTCACCATGGACTACTGCTATCCACTCTCTGCCTTCCAAGCCTTTGCCATCTGCTTGACAAGCTTTGATACTAAACCAGCCTGTGAATGAGACCCTTTGTTACAAGACTGTGATCCTCATCTGCTGATTTGTTGCATATAAAAATGCTAGGCTAGTTCACCAAGCACCGTGTCACGCAGCTGAAAATCTCAGCTATGCAGCCATTTGTATTCCCCCCTCTACAAGTTGTGTTGATTCTGGAATTTGTTGTACTACTAAAATTATTTTAACTGAAGTTTAGTGAAATATGTATTATATATTATATAAATATATTTTATCAAAAAATATTATATAAATATATATATTTGCTAGTATTCCTCACTGGTGAAGTTTTTTCTTTTTGACCAACACTGATCAGTTGTCGATGTTCTTTGCTTATAAGGTAACGTTAGTATCCTTTTATTAATTAGATAGATAATAAAGCTAGGTATATCATTACTATTTACTACTTCATCTTTATTTTTTTTAAGTCTTTGGCATTAACTTGGGTGTTGTTTTTTTTTTTTTTACAATAACTTGGGGGATGTTACTTCTCATTTTACCCCTCGGCAAATATAACAAAACAGATTTTATCTACTAAATAAATAAATTCGTAGAACATTTTTTCACTACCGGATTTATCATTTATAAGTAATAAATTTGTAAGCTACAAACGGATTTAAGTGTAAAGTGGACAACAAATGGATTTATTTATCTATTACAAGACAAATCCTTATCCATGGTAACATCCAAGATAACCGATTTATTACAAATTTATAGGTAAACCCATGGCAACAATTTGTAGTGTTGACTTCCATCAAACGGATTTAAGTACTGGACTTTGTATCTAGTATTATCAAGCGGATTTGTAGTGTTGACTTCCAACAAACGGATTTAAGTAAATAACATAGTGGGCAACAAATTTATGTTCTATATCATCAAACGGACGCCACGTACCTCGTGGCGTTTTCTGCTGTGTGTTTTCTCTGTTTCCTTTTTCTCTACCTAAAGGCTAAAGCCAACAATATCGATATAGTTTCTTTTATTTTTCCTCATCATTCTTACATTATTATCCTCCTTTATTTTTATTTTTTAGTGGGGATTGGTGCTGCTTGTTATTTTCCTTAATCTCTAGTGATTATGTTAAAACAATATTGTTAATTGGATGCTTTGTTTGCAATTGTTTGTTCGTATTCTATTCCTCTGAAGTGAATGCAGCAGTATTTGCCACTATGGTGTGTGCAATAACAACTGCATATGATTAGAGCTGGCAAAGCAGACTTCTTCGGCCCGGTTTCGGACCACGCCACATCAGTTCGACTTTTATGGATCGCTTAAAAGCCCGAGTTGATTTTCGAGCTCAACATTTACGGCCCAAGCCCGCTCTATGCAAAGCACGGGCTTTTAAGGCTAGCCCCACCTTACGCGCAACAATAATTTAAATAAACTGTTTTTTTGAATTTTTTTTTAATAAAATATGCTTAATGTTCTTTTTGACCAAATATGCTTATTGTTTATATTTTAGGAGTTGATTATGTTTTAAAATAAAAAAATTAAAACATTAATACTTAACCATGGAATTCATGATTGATGCAATTCTCAGATTTAACATAACAAAAACATATTGTTATGTTCTCAGATTGATGCAATTCATAAACTGTGTGTGCAGTATAGTATCCTGTGCAATGTTATTTGTAACTAGAATTTTTTTTGTCAACAATTGTAACTAGAATTTACAGGATAAAATCACGAACGATACAATGGTCTGCTTTCTAAAAGAACATTGATACTCAACATGTATTATTTAATGGAGCGTTCTTGTGCAGGTATATAACTTATGTTTGAGATTTTTTGGTTTGGGTTATTAATTTTGTGCTACTGTCAGTAATATGTACTATAAGTTTAATCCTATATGTAACACCCTGAAAATTTTTCGCGATTGCAATGCTAATATTACATATCCGAATATATCGTAGTAGCGAACATAATATACAACTTGTATCAATACAAGTTATACAGTAAAATACAAAGAAACACAAACGGAAATACATAAGCATAAATGCTCCTTAGCCATCTTCAACACAAGCTTCAACTAGCCGTGCTTCTTAGCTTTCCTCTTTCCCTGTTTCTCTGTAAAATAACCACAATATATTGGGTGAGACAACTTGTCTCGATGAGCTTTACCGTGACCCCTAGCCACACTCATGAGCCGCTTAAAAACATATACACAAAGAAGTTAATACTTACTGGAGATCTTAGCAATTCTATTATATGAATTGCGGAAACATAAAACATAGACACAAAGCAAGTTAATACTTCACGGATCTCTTAGCAATTCTATTATATGAATTGCGGAATCACATAGTAATCCAAGAATGAATTACAATAAAGTTTTATTAATTTTAGTACACCACCAACAACCTAATGTAAGAGCATGGGTGGACCCGGTCATAGCCAATAAGTGTACAACTCTCAAAGGCGGAATAATTCTTTTTAACATTGGGGCCTAGGGCGGGGGCTCATGATTGCCCTCCCTAGCATACTAACGCATAGAGGTCGTCACCTCAACTCGATATATTTATATATCGTAACATAACGGATAGAGCATATCATTTTCCGCAAGCATTATTTCAATTCCATATAGTTTATAATTATAGGTCTCATGGATAGGTTTAGATGATTTATAATCATCCCTAGCCAAATCATAAAAATAGAACATTTCGTTCGGTTTATTTTCCAAGACATAAGTCCACACACGCGTTCACTAGTTCGGTTTTTCAAATAATAGTAATATTAATCGTTATTTCAAAACCGATTAGATTTGTATCAAAATTTCTAACAAAATTTGTGAGAGTTTCCTCTCGTGTACTGGACATCCCAAAATAATATTTACGAAAAACCAGTCCGGACATCATTTTATTCCAAAATCATTAATGTCGTGCATGATACAAAATTTTACGGTTTTCCAATAGATTTGAAAATTCAACCGATTCACACCCAACTTTAAAACACATCCAAACAAACAATATTCCACATAATCCACCCAAAACATATCAATTCAAAAATCAAAGCATTATGGTTTCGTTTTAAATTTTCAAACACGCGTCATTTTCGTAAAATAGCGTTTTTGACTCTAAAATTCTCGAAACTTGAATTTGAAAATCATTCAAACATAGTTCAAAAACGATGTTTAAAATTCCCTAAGCGAGTAAAACTCACCTATCGTGATGAAAATCACGAACAAGCTGAAACTCTCCGGCTCGACGACACATAACACACGAACACGCCGGATCCGCTCCAAACCCGAACCAACACTCCACGTCGGTTGTTGAGCTTCCAATCATCAATTCCAAGCTTCAATTTCGCTTAAATCCATAAATCCCCAATTTTGAGCTTCAAAACCCATTAATGGCAACTTGAGTTAGAGAATAAATTAGGGTGTGAAAGTGGTACCAATAGATAGAGTCTAAAAATGGAAGAAAACAAGACCAAAAGCCCCTTACCCGTGCTACGTGGAGGAGATCTTCCATTTCTATTTCCTTCCTCCATCGCCACTCTCTCTCGGTTTCTCCTCTGTTTCATTTTTTTTTTCCAATTCCTTCCTTTCTCTCACGCGTGCTCTCTGTTCTCCCTTTCTATTCCTTTCTTCTTTTTATTATTATATCCATTTCTTAATTCCTTCCTTCTCTCTCTCTCTCTCTGCCACGTTTTCTTCTCTTTCTTAATTCTTTCTTATTTTATCACAAGTGTGGAATGAGAGAGTATTTTGGATACTTTTGTGTCTCTGAGATCATTTAACTAAGTCGTATAAATCCTAAAATACCCTTAGAGTAC
Organism: Oxytropis ochrocephala; assembly: GCA_020916435.1. NCBI lineage: Eukaryota > Viridiplantae > Streptophyta > Magnoliopsida > Fabales > Fabaceae > Oxytropis > Oxytropis ochrocephala. The sequence continues at coordinate 126,984,306 of CM037088.1, forward strand.
TAATTTCCACTCGGTTTATGCATTTAAATTATTTTCTCTAGCAATTATAAATTGCTTTCAAATAATGATCTCATATCCGTGACTTGATTTATTACCTATTCGAGTAATAAATCACTTTCGTTAATTTCCATAAATCGAAATTTAAAAATTAGGGATGTTACAATCACCCCAACTTTTAAAAATTTTGTCCTCAAAATTTGCGAAAACATAACCCAATAAAATAGATATGGATTTCCAGTCCATATGCCATCTACCGGATCTCCATTGGTCACCACTTTGACCATTGCAATCGCCCTCGTCCAAAGCGCCTTTCTGCCTTGTTCATGCTTAGCCAGTATAGATAGCTGGAGATACTTACAAGATTACCTTATCACTATTTCCAATTCTAATTGTCTTCCTTCCATTACAATGGAGTTTTCCATTTCCTCCCAGCTACCATAACACATACTTGAAGTATATCTTCAAGAGTCTAATTAGTTCGTTCTGACGTACACTTTAATTCCTAAAGCCTCCTTTAAACTTTAAGTTGTGATCTGACACCATCTTTGTAAAAATTCCATGCAATCTGATGATATGGTTCATATACACTTCTACTAACTTGGATACTTTAAAATGTTCCTAACGGAATATAGTGAGCGGATTTGGTCAATCGATCCACACTACCCCATTAGCATCGTTACCGACTTGCCCTCTTGGCCAACTATAACAAAATCCATAGAGGTATCTTCCCATTTCCACATTGGAACCTCCAATGGTTGCAACTTGCTTGCAGGTTTCCTGTGCTCTGCTCTAATCCTTCGTCGAGTCAAGCTCTTAGCTACAATTTCCATAATACCTGATTTCATACCTGGCCACTCTCTCGATTCAAATAAGAATCCTTAAACTGGTAATTTATTAATTAAATTACAATAATGGCAATTCATTATCCGAATTGCAATAATAATCGTAATTCGTAATATGAATTACAATAACATCTTAATGGATCCAGGTGAATCAAATACTAACTCCGATAAACTTCCTCAAAAATCGACTCTTATCATTAATAACGTTGGGTACACAACCCTACCATCGAACAGATAATACTACCACTTTGCTTGGGTATAATTTGGTAATCATTTACGAGATTGTAACTCAACATCTCTCTGCAGGGCTTCACCGGTTAGATTTCTCAAAGCGTTCAAATTCAACGTGCCTTAACACTATCCGACTCTTCTTTGGTGCCACTTGAGATTCAATTTTCTAAAAGATCCCAACAATGACATTTCGTGGATGGTCAATTCCACCGTGTGAATAGATTTCCTACTCCGTGGGTCTCATATACAACATTGGTTTTCCAAAATAATACTTTAATGAAATGAACGAATTAGACATATTCGAGAGGACACAAACTCGCTTTTGGATACTAAACATACTCATATAAGGGGAAACATAACATGGATTAAGACATATAGTCTCATTCAACTTCATTGATACTTTGCTACTTGATTGTTATTCACTTCGTTATGATCGAGCGGATATTTCAAACTGTTGTGATCACTAAAGACTTTACAACTAGACCCGTAAAGATAGTGTCTCTCAGATTCTTTCTCACAGAAACTATAGCGCCAACTCCTAATCATGAGTTGAATACTCTTCTTCATGTGGCTCCAACTATTTAGATGCATAAGCTACCACCGATTTTCCGAATAATCACACTTTCTAACCCCCTCACGATGCGTCACTCAGTAACTTTGGATTTCCAAATGACGGACCGGGAGAATTAAGATTGGAGCAAAAGTAAATTGCGATTACAACTCTAGGAAGCATCCTTCCAAATCGTCATTCCAAATAAATTGTTGGCCTCGCGAGATGCTAACGAGATAAGAGGAAAAACTAACTATTAGAATCCTTGAATAATTCTTCGATAATAACCAAAGAAGTCCTAAAACTTCGACTTCACCATTCTCGCCGGGCTAGGATCGACCGCAATTCTGCACGAGAAATCATGTGATCCAAGATCTCCACTTCGTCATCCGAAGTCACTCTGCGATGGCTTGGCATATAACTTCTTCTCTTGAAGTAACCTCGAAACAATACGGAGATGTTGCACAAGCTCCTTAATAGTCTTTGAGTACACCCAAATACCATCCATGATTACCACCACGCCTCTGCGCACTCACTCGATCCGATTATATCATGACCTTAGATCAATTCTTTGAGAAAGCAACCGCACCTTGAAGTTGGTTAAATAAATCATCTACCCTTGACAATAGATATCTATTACGGATAGCCACTTGTTCACCTAACGATAATTGATACACAACCTCATACTCCCATCATTCTAGTTGACATGTAATGCAGGGAGCACCACCGAGAGACGTTGATCGAATAAATTCCTTCAAGTTAATTCTCCAAGTTGGGGTTCGGTTCATTTGATTCTAAGGAAGACATTCAGTAAAAGTTATGGCTATTGGTTCCGTACTGAACTAATTCTATAGAAAACTTTATCCTAAATACATCTAGGAAAATTCATTGATAACTTGAAATGGATGATAAATACAAACCAGTTCGAGTAGTTGCAGACAACACAAAAATAAAAACTTCCGTACATAGAAATAAAGACTTACCATTTGGAGGAAAAGTCTAACCACTTCCTTAATGGTGCAAACAATCCACAAATTCAGCGAGAGAACCAAATGGTTCTGGTCGAAACAATCTTCTCGAAACATCGGTTCAATGTAGGAGACACAAATAATCCTACCCGATTTACATAAGCTATAAGGATAAACAACGGGTAGCTTTATTGTCATACAATATGCTAACATATTTATCACCGAGAAACTTGTACCCTTCTAAAGATTACCCTCGGGCTTGATTGTGCGAGCTTTAAGAGTTCCTAATTTAGCATTACTGTGCATAATGACCCTCCTCCTTGCAACAGAGAGCACATTTTAATCCCCAATGACATTTAACACAATTATACTCTTACCATAGGACACTTGCTAGGCTTTGAGGAATCCGGTTTTGATGACTTGCTAAACCAAAGCGGATAATTATTCACAATAATGAAAACTAAATCCTTGTTCCATATCACCTCAAAGACCTTCCGTAACTCTAGTCATATTCGGACATCTTCTCAATTAGCATACATACTTCCAATATATAGAATTGATCTAATCCCTCAACATAGCAACATACTTCCTAACCGACATAACACTCGCTTTAAATTAATACGTTACGCTGTTTACGATCTACGAATCAAGGAAACGAATCGATTCAGAAATCGTTCCTTGAAATGATTCCGAGTAAAAGGAATACCTTAGGTTTGCATCCCAGCATGAGTGTTAGTCTACTCGGAATGTGCATCCTCATCCAGAGCATTCGTAGAATAAATCACTTTCCTTCCTCGTTACATGACAAGGTGGTGAGAATTCTTTCCATGACGTCTACCCGGTACATGTCACCATCAAAATCACCTAACGCTCTTATCTTGATTGAGACTTGGTTCAAAAACCGATCATCAACTAACTAACTCGATCAACATTGGGTTCCGTAGCCAATCTGAGATTGCACTACAACCTACTAGGTCGGCTTCATAGCATTTCGCAATATGGCGTAAAGGAAAAAAAAACATGATCAAGACTCGCAGCTATCCAAAAGGATATCTCTAACTGCGATCTAAGTTGGGGTTTACTCTAACCATAAGGTAAGGTTATTGTAAAACAATATTTCGGTAACTGATAGACCGGCTAATCAATAATTAGGATTCCGGTGTCAGTTAATCTTAACAGATCTTACGATCTTTGTCATTATTCACGCCTAAAGGCTTTTTCTTAATTGTAGCTCTTTGTATGACCTACAATAACTTCCACTGCAATTCTACAATTGCACTTGGTTCACTGATTGAACATTCGCCCACAATTTCCTCGAACCAATTTAGCTGCCCTTTGCTTACTTCAAAACACCAACTGTAGCCCTTTGCTTCCGTTGCGTGCTCTGATAAACTGAAAGGCCAAAATTCCTATAGTGTAGGGTTTGGACATTTTCGGGGCTAAGGCAACCAATCGTTATCATTCCCAGTACCTTGCATGAAAAATTGAGTTGATCAAGCTCAAAGCTTCACATAACATACCGGGAAGGTTCTAACAATTGCTCGTCACATCCTAAGTGACTCTATCTAACCTCTTGACCATAAGGTCTCTCACGTCCGACTAGGTCGAACCGCTCACGATACCAAATGTAACACCACGAAAATTTTTCGCGATTGCAATGCTAATATTACATATCCGAATATATCGAGTAGCGGAACATAATATACAACTTGTATCAATACAAGTTATACAAACCAAAATACAAAGAAACACAAACGAAATACATAAGCATAAATGCTCCTTAGCCATCTTCAACACAAGCTTCAACTAGCCGTGCTTCTTAGCTTTCCTCTTTCCCTGTTTCTCTGTAAAATAACCACAATATATTGGGTGAGACAACTTGTCTCGATGAGCTTTACCGTGACCCCTAGCCACACTCATGAGCCGCTTAAAAACATATACACAAACAAGTTAATACTTCTTTGGAGATCTTAGCAATTCTATTATATGAATTGCGGAAACATAAAACATAGACACAAAGAAGTTAATACTTATCGGATCTCTTAGCAATTCTATTATATGAATTGCGGAATCACATAGTAATCCAAGAATGAATTACAATAAAGTTTTATTAATTTTAGTACACCACCAACAACCTAATGAAGCATGGGTGGACCCGGTCATAGCCAATAAGTGTACAACTCTCAAAGGCGGAATAATTCTTTTTAACATTGGGGCCTAGGGCCGGGGCTCATGATGACGCCCTCCCTAGCATACTAACGCATAGAGGTCGTCACCTCAACTCGATATATTTATATATCGTAACATAACGGATAGAGCATATCATTTTCCGCATAAGCATTATTTCAATTCCATATAGTTTATAATTATAGGTCTCATGGATAGGTTTAGATGATTTATAATCATCCCTAGCCAAATCATAAAAATAGAACATTTCGTTCGGTTTATTTTCCAAGACATAAGTCCACACACGTTCACTAGTTCGGTTTTTCGAAATAATAGTAATATTAATCGTTATTTCAAAACCGATTAGATTTGTATCAAAATTTCTAACAAAATTTCGGCAGAGTTTCCTCTGTAATACGGACATCCCAAAAATAATATTTACCTGAAAAACCAGTCGGACATCATTTTATTCCAAAATCATTAATGTCGCATGCGGATACAAAATTTTCACGGTTTTCCAATAGATTTGAAAATTCAACCGATTCACACCCAACTTTAAAACACATCCAAACAAACAATATTCCACATAATCCAGTCCAAACATATCAATTCAAAAATCAAAGCATTATGGTTTCGTTTTAAATTTTCAAACACGCGTCATTTTCGTAAAATAGCGTTTTTGACTCTAAAATTCTCGAAACTTCGGAATTTGAAAATCATTCAAACATAGTTCAAAAACGATGTTTAAAATTCCCTAAGCGAGTAAAACTCACCTATCGTGATGAAAATCACGAACAATCTAAACTCTCCGGCTCGATCGACGACACATAACACACGAACACGCTTCGGATCCGCTCCCAAACCCGGGCCGAACACTCCACGTCGGTTGTTGAGCTTCCAATCATCAATTCCAAGCTTCAATTTCGCTTAAATCCATAAATCCCCAATTTTGAGCTTCAAAACCCATTAATGGCAACTTGAGTTAGAGAATAAATTAGGGTGTGAAAGTGGTACCAATAGATAGAGTACTGAAAAATGGAAGAAAACAAGACCAAAAGCCCACTTACCCTGTGCTACGTGGAGGAGATCTTCCATTTCTATTTCCTTCCTCCATCGCCACTCTCTCTCGGTTTCTCCTCTGTTTCATTTTTTTTTTTTTCCAATTCCTTCCTTTCTCTCACGCGTGCTCTCTGTTCCCCTTTCTATTCCTTTCTTCTTTTTATTATTATATCCATTTCTTAATTCCTTCCTTCTCTCTCTCTCTCTCTGCCACGTTTTCTTCTCTTTCTTAATTCTTTCTTATTTTATCACAAGTGTGGAATGAGAGAGTATTTTGGATACTTTTTGTGTCTCGGAGATCATTTAACGGAAGTCGTATAAATCCTAAAATACCCTTAGAGTACTAATTTCCACTCAGTTTATGCATTTAAATTATTTTCTCTAGCAATTATAAATTGCTTTCGTAACAGTCTCATATCCGTGACTTGATTTATTACCTATTCGAGTAATAAATCACTCGTTAATTTCCATAAATCGAAATTTAAAAATTAGGGATGTTACACTATAATTATTAACTTACAGGTTTACGGGTTACCCATGGCCCGAGCAGGCTAGTCTGATACGGGCTCAGGCTTTTTTGGACCGGACAAAAAAAGCCCAAATATAAAAATGGGCTAAGTTTTTTTAGCCCAAGCCCTATATTTTTTTGAGCTAGCCCGGCCCGGCCCGTTAAGCCGGCCCATTTTGCCAGCTCTACATATGATAGGGATTTGTGAGCAATTTGTTCAAATTGCTACTAATTTGTCACTTTTAAATTGCTACTAACGTGTTCAAATTGCTACTGGGCTTGTTTAAAATTTGACAGGGAAGAATTGATATATGTTGCTTCTATCTATGTAGTACGGACACTTCTGGTTGAAGACGTGTGATAGGCCGCAAGTGCACGGTTCTATCGCGTAATAAAAAGTATCGATCCCACAGAGACTTTTGTGATTACCAATTTCTTTTTTCAGTGGTGATTAGCTAAAATGAATGATTTTAGTAGAAGATGTGATTGTTTGATCTAAAATTCAAAAATTAAAATAATCTCGGGTTATAGTTTCATCACAACAATGAGGAACCAAAAATAATTCTTTAGACCATTCACCAAATTATATAGTAATGTATTTCAAAGACAATGTAGCGAATATAACTAATGTCTCCTTTCAGAGTACAAGAGCGTGTTTTGAACTAACAATCAAGCCTATTCTCATGGTTGATTGTCACCAAAACCCATTAAGCATAACACTTTTATAATGTCTCAAGAGTTTCAAAACTATTCTCATGTTTTGATTCTCTGGTCTAATTTCATAGTTCCAACATCAAACTTCACCTCTCGGTACCTCGTTTGATGTTTAAAATAAGATTTGAAAAACAATGAAATTAGATTGAAATATAAAACAATTTGGAGTGGAGAATAGTCTTGGGAATTACTAGGGACCTATCATTGGATTACTCCCAATAACCCAAGACCAAGTTTCTACTCACTCATAATTGAAAAGTAAATTGCAAGAATAATAATTGGCATAATGTAAATGACAAGAATGTAGAGAAAATAAGAACAACAAACTAAAGTGCAGAAAAATTAAAGAACAAGAAATAAAAGATGAAGAGAAAATTGCATAAACTTAGACTAAACTTTAGAGTAATTGTGCCAGTGATAAGGTCCAGATTACAAGTGAAGAGAGAGCCTTTATATAGCCTAGGATCAGTAGACAATCACATAAATTCACAATCATGGCTATAAAAACCCACTAAGAAGAAGGAGGGATCAACTTTGTAACTGAATTTTGAGTAGCAGGAAGGTCGCACAGGCGCACAGGTCGTGCTCAGTGTTCGCAAAAGCTATTTTCCTGATTTTGAAGGCGCACGTGTCGTGCTATCTTGCGCACGAGTCGTGCTTGGTTTCTGACTTTTTTATTTTCTTTTTTTTACTTGTTCCTTCTTTCATGCTCTTTTGATCTTAGCTATTCTTTCATCCAAAATTTCTCTTTTTCTCCACTTTTAGTCCTGAAAACACAAAACTAACATTTTGTAGTAAAATAGCTCCAAAATAGAACTAAAATTCCACAAATTTTATTTAATTCAAATACTAAAAACACTCTAAATTATGACTTATCAAACTCCCCCATGCTTAAATCCTTGCTTGTCCTCAAGCAAAACATTACAATTTATTTGGCAAATCTTTGAATGAAAATTATCGGCTTAGCACATGCATTAGAAATGATCTGGCGGTATCCAACAACATTTTTCTTCCCAACTTAAGAAACTTTTCTCTTGAGCTTTATGTGCAGCAAAGATCAGTTTTGTGGTACTAGAACAACAAGTTAGATGTCAACAGCCAAATTCCCTAGCATCTTTTGCTTGGGTCATCCACTTATATGCAAACAATGCAATTGCCACACTTGGTCTCAAAGGAGTGCCTCTTTTTCCAAGTAGCCAATCGGTCTCAAAAGGGTACTCAAAGTATTTCCCTAGTAACTTATGAAGCCTCAAAAGGGTACTCAAAGTATTTCCCTAGTAACCTATGACCTCAAAGGGATGTTGGGATAAATTGCTTAAATTCTTTTCTTTTCTTTTCTTTTCTTTTTTCATTACTTTTTTTCCTTTTCAACTTTTTTCCATTTTCTTTCTCTTTTTAAGCAGCCCAACACAGACATTTCTCCAGTAACCAAAATGCAGTAAGTGTCACCAAGAGAACTAATTGGTTTTTTTAATCTTTCTTAGACATCCTAGTACCAGAAACTATCTTAGCAGTGTGTGTGTGAACTTGATAGTAAGTATCAAGAAGCATATCTAACCGTTGAACACCAGCCAGAACATTCAAATTGCTAAAAATCAAAAAAGTTATCACAAAAATGCCATAAAAAAATACTTCAAAGTTTCACAAGGATTTATCACATAAGAAGAGAAGATGACTCAACTACCAAATAAAGAAGAAGAAAAGACTAAAGTCACCCCCCATGCTTGGACTAGACATTGTCCTCAATGTATAAAAATGAAAAGCACATGAGAAGGGTAAAGAAAGCTCCCATTGACAAGCATTTGCAACTTTCCTTCTTATTCCAGCAAAGCAAAATAGAGGTAAACTTGTGGGTTGCCTCCCACACAGCGCTCTTTTATGGTCATTAGCTTGACCTTTGCCCTTTATAGACTTATTCCTGGGTCTCATTGCTTGAAGCATAAAGACCAAGTGACACATAAAGAATGAAAACATATTCCAGGATCCCATGGCTTGTAAAAAGGAAGTTGTGTAAGCAATAAGATCCTATTTTCAATTTCTCCTAGATCAAATGTTATTTTCACAAAGGAATGTGAAAAATAAGATAAAGGGCACAAGATCTTGACATCCACACATTCATTTAAACCCATATATTTATCCAAGGAAGAAATTTTAGTTTCCTTTATGTTCTCCATCTCATGGTATATCTCTTGTGAATCATCTGGCACTACCATTTTAGTATTATTTCGATCTACCTCAACTACAACATTTTTCTCAAATTGTGTTTCATGTAGTTTTTTGAATAACCCTCTTAAGCAAGGTGGTGGTGGTGGCAAAGATGACTCAAAAGATTCTCATTCCTCCTTGGAGAAAGTAAATACATTTTTGTGAAACCCTTATAGCAAAGTGGTGGTGGTGGCAAAGATTCTTCAAAATATTCTCATTCCTCCTTGGAGAATGTAAATACATGCTTATTCATATTAACAAGAAAAAGAAAACATTTAGTCTAACCGATACCAAAAAAATCAATCAATATCACAAAAGTCCCCGACAACGGCACCAAAAACTTGATAGGCCGCAAGTGCACGGTTCTATCGCGTAATAAAAAGTATCGATCCCACAGAGACTTTTGTGATTACCAATTTCTTTTTTCAGTGGTGATTAGCTAAAAGGAATGATTTTAGTAGAAGAAGTGATTGTTTGATCTAAAATTCAAAAATTAAAATAATCTCGGGTTATAGTTTCATCACAACAATGAGGAAACAAAAATAATTCTTTAAACCATTCACCAAATTATATAGTAATGTATTTCAAAGACAAGGCACCAAATATAACTAATGTCTCCTTTTAGAGTACAAGAGCGTGTTTTGAACTAACAATCAAGCCTATTCTCATGGTTGATTGTCACCAAAACCCATTAAGCATACCACAACTATCTACAAGGAAAATGCCTACAAAAAAGGGGTTATTGTTTGACCAAGAAAAGGGGTTATTGTTAAGCACACAAATGCAAGCCTTTAATATAGGTTTAGCCTACGACCCAACCTACATCAGATTTAGATTAGATTAGTTTTTTTTAAATATATAAAACTTTGACTTTTCAGAAAGTCTATTTAACTTAAAAGGTGAGCCTACATTCCATTAAAAAGTCTTTTAAGCATACCGGTCTATTTAAACAAAAATAAATAGTATTTTTATTACAATTATTATTATTTTAAACTTTCTAAAATTCTTTAAAGCCCTTGAATATCACTTATGCTACGTGTCACGTTTTTATAAAAAGAAATTTTGTTCACCATTTCCTCTCCAAATGGAGAGGATCTAGACTCTACAAATTCCTTACATGTAAAATTCAATCTGCTAAAATCATGCACCTTTCAATCTCCTAAAAACACGATTCAATGTGAATTGCTAATCTAAATTTTGAAGTGTGAACCATAAGTCGTATCTAGAGATGGCAAAATGGGCCGGACCCACCGAGCCAGAATTGTCCGAGAAAACAAAAGGCTTGGACCAAAGAAATTGAGCCCATTTTTACACTCGGGTTTTTAGTGTGACCCTAAAAAGCCCAAGCCCGTGGTGGGCTAGCCCGATCGGGCCATGGGTAACCCACAGGCCCGTGAATTAAACAAAAAGAAGTGACCCAGTCTCAATAAGTCACTATCAGCCAGCGCCTCTTCAGTTATCCCAAATTTTAATTCACAAAAAACCGCATTAAATTCATTAATCTACACACCATCGGCCCTCCAAATTCCCAAATTCCAATGGTAAATTTCCAATCTTATTCCAATTTCCCAACATTCAAACACTCAATTCTCAATCTCACACTTAGTGTCTCTCCCTCTTCACGAAGACGCAACCGCAGAAGAACCAAATGTCCACACAAGCACTGAAGCTTTCTCACAACCTAATCTCTTCTTCTCATTTTTTTACCACACTTTATACTATTTTAGCCTTATCATTGTTTTTGGTAATAAGCCTAATTATTTTTTATCTGTTACATACAAACTGAAAAGGAGCTTTCTGCTTTTTCTTCAACTTCATGTATTACTTTAGGTTTTTGTCTGATTGGTTTGGTGGAAGAGATTTTTTTTGTACAATGGAGTTTATTTTAATAGTAGTTTAGAAATTTTGATTGTTCAGTTCATATAGTTGCAAGTAATGTATGGTGATAGGTATAAGAAACGATTTTAATGCAAAGTGTTAAAAGTGATGATTATTAAAAAGTGATTGAATATTAAAGAGATGAATAGTGATAATAATTGATAAATTGGATTAAATTCTTGCTACGATTCAGTGCATTAGAGAGAAATTTTTAAAATTGCTCGAAAAGCACCGCAACCCGTATATGGGTGGGTTTGGTAAAAATGTTGAGCTTCAATTGCAACCCCGAGCTTTTTAGCCGGACAGGTAGAACCCCGAGCCCGATGTGGGCCGACTTGATATGGGCCGTGTGTAGGCGCTTTTACTGCTCTCTAGTTGTATCCGATCATAAAATTTAAAAGAACAATGAAAAATTACTCAACATGATTCAAAATCATTTGTGATTTATCATATCAAAGTAATAAAGCAAGATTAAAGAGTTTGGTTGTGATTTATCGTTTGTGAATTATCATGTAATTCGAACAAGCATTACAAATCAACACTGAGATATATAAAATAAAGCAAATTTAACTTTGTTTTTGTTTTTGTTTTTGTTTTTATGGTAATAGATATTATTTCACAGTTCCAGTTGTACATACATAGAGAGGATTGAATTCAATATGCATATTACTTGCAATATCATAGAACCTAAAATGAAAACTAATATCAATATGCATATATGCTTCTCTCTCTCTCTCATCCCTCGAGACAAATTTTCATAAGATATTGTAAATTTATTTAAAATCATCTCAAATTATTAATTGATTCAGTTCTCCGTAGGAGAAAAGCAACATATAAAGTTCAACAAAGACAACATAAAACAAAATGAATAAGTTTGGTTGTTTGGGAGTCTATAAAACAAAAGATTAGTTATAGTTATTAAGTTTAATTAATTACACATGCATAAGAATATTGATTATAAACTTACCCTTACTCCTATCCATTTCGTAGAAGATGATGATTTTCTATACGCATGCGCAGTCCTGACATCACTCAATCCCCAATAAGTTGTCAAAACACTGAAACAACATCATATCTACATTAATCAAAATACATACACAATTTAAATTATGAAATATGCGAGGGATTTAAATACACACCTATTAAAAAGTCCCACCAACTTGGGGTAGTTGTTCTAATTAACATTCCAAGTTCTGTGTTCGGTAAAGGGCATGGTTCCTATGTGTATGTGTCTATATCAGAGAGAGAGGGGGAGAGGCAGGGACGGATGTACATAGGACAAATTGGGGGCTTGACCCCACTTCATCAATAAATTTCTAACCAAAGATATTAGTATTATGTTACTTTGACCCACTTCAAATACCATGATGACCCCACAATCAACATAGTATTCATATAAGAAAAAGTGTTATTATCATAAGTAATATAAATCACGAATAACTCCACCTAAGCGTCCACCTAAGAAAAGCCACGTAGATCTCTTCAAATATGTGGCTTTACATGTCAATAACTGTGGAGTCCACAAATACACGCTGGATGTCAGTAATTTAATAAAATAAAATGAAGAAATGTCTCATATGGGAGTTGAACACTCAACCTTCGAGTGCCAAACAACAACAAGAACCACTGCACCATGCGCAACTTTTGACACAAATTTCACATGCACCATTAATTAACTCACTAAACGCATACAGATTTCACACACACTTATGATACAATTTTAAAACCAAATTTCATTAAAAAAAAATAATTGTCATTACGTTTTTAACAGTAGCCTTAAAATGTGGATCTACAATTATTCCTATTGATTTCATTGTCTTCAGAATTAAAGAAATCAAGAGAATTCAAATATTGGGATACCTGAAATACATAGTAAGCAGCTCAAATATTGCTCGCACGGATTTCGCAAATCGTTCGGCCAGGATCCACCTATATCAGCTCTATTTTAATCCCACGGTTACGGTTCAGTTACACTTCGAATGCTTCTATTACACTGATTTCGCAAATAATCCAGTATCTCTCTCTCTCTCTCAAGCCAATCTCTCTTCCTTCTCTCATCATCTTTCTTTCTTAGCTTTCAAAAAAATTCAAAAACCATCTCTTTCATTCTCATTTCTCTCAACTCTTTCTTTAATTCTCTCATCTCTCACATAAATTCAAAAACCATCTTCTTTCAAAAACCATCAACTTCTTTACACACAAATTCGTCCAGAACTCAAACCAAAACCTAAACTTCTCATCGAGAAATCAAGGAAGCACTAAACGGAAGAAGAAGATCGGATCTCATGGCGACAAATGAAACCGCTCTCGAACAATAGGTAGTTTGCTTTCCAACTCTTCCTCTGAAAATGTTCTTCAATAGTTTTGCCATATAACTAATCTTCATCTAATTTTTGTTTTGTTTTGGTTTTACCCACATTTTTTTTGCTGAAATCCACCCAAACCCTAAACCCCCTCTTCTCTCTGACTTTGTCTTTCTACATTTTATTTCTGCTAAGTTTTTCTTATCATGGTTTTAGTTTTTCTTATCATGGTTTTTAATATTGTTTGATTTTCAATCGTTGATATGGGGTGCGATTTCAATTATTGATTTATTTTGTTTTAACTTTTCGATTTGGCGTATTTCATGTTTCTGGGAGCTTGAACAATATTGGCTTCGAGATTTGGCAAGACAGGATTTGATTCAAGGTATTTTCATCATAATTTTTCAAGAATTTTATTTGATTGTTTCTCATTGCAATCTTCATTTTGTTACATTTACTGATTAGTATTTCGTAGTTTCAGTTTTGTTGATGTTATTGTTGTTGGTTGTGTTTTCTTTATTATTCATGACAAATTTGAATTGAAAGGGGAACAACGAGATAAATTTGGTATTTTTTATATCTTTTTTTTCATATATAGATATATGATTTGTCATCGGGAGGGGTATTTGGTTTTATTTATTTATAAGAATAATTTGAGTGAGGCGATTTCTTGATATATTATTAGAGCTGATTGAAGTTGAGACAATCTTAATACTTCTCAATCATGCAATAGAAGGTCCAATAGTAAAGAGTTCAGTGTTATTATAAGTAGTTTTGACTTTGTTCTTTCATCTGCTTCATTTTTAATTGCTTCACAAATTAGCGGAGGTGATATATACTATGTGTTGGTTCGTATTTAACAACAGTCTTTACATAATGGTTTTTGATGATTTTTTCCTTTCCTTTTTAGTTCTTTTTCATGTGTCAGTTGGTTTGTTCTGTGATTTTTGTTGTTCATGTGAAATACTAATTAATTGTAAAGTTATTGATAATTACTTCTTTTTTCCCTGCAATAACATTTCTCATTAAACTTCTGTTTTAAGTACCTGCAACATATGGACCAAGAAGAGAGCAAGATGGGCCTACTTATCAGATTTTCTTCTATATGTGCATGTGGTCGCAAATGTTTCATCGTCAATCTGGTAGTTCCTTTCAAATTGTTAATATTTGCTTTGGTGGTATAAATTTTTGTAGCTCTAGAGTTCTATTTTTTTATATTGCTTTATTGGTACTAATTTAGCTTTATGTTGATAGGATGTGGTTGGTGCTCTAAAGTTCTATTCTTTTATATTGCTTTGTTACATTCTTTGGTTTGATATCATAAGCATGTTTAATGGTTGCACGAAATCTGTTTTGTGCAAATAGTGTAAGTTGTTTTATTTGACTAAGGGATGATTTACATTTCTTTTCTCTTTAGCAAAGATGAAAATAATCGCTTAGCATAGTCAAACCGAGAGATTTTTAAAAGGTGAACTTTTGCTTTTTTCCTCTATTCACTTTGAAATTGAAGGATTTTTACTGCTTGTAAGTTATTGATCTCCAAATTATATACTTTATTGAATTGTGATCACCGAATATGTATAAGTCTTTTTGCTATGAACTAAGTTGTGGTCACTGAATATACTTTATTGAATTGTGGTCACTGAATATGCATAGTGACTATTTGAAGTAAAGGAAGAAGAACTAAGTTATGGAACCATGTAAAGATTGAAGAGTCCTTATCCATTTACCTTAATTGAGAAAATTAAGTTGTCGTTAACTTGGATTTTAATTCATGTTTTTTCTAAGTTGGTTTTTTGTGGTTCACGTTTTGCAAAATATTAGGTTGTCACTTTGGATTTAGCTAATTTTATCTTGGTCATTGCCTTCCAATTTGAAGACAAATTTGGTATGATCAAAATTTAAGTGGATCAATACATTTTGTTCTCAAACATGTTAAAAACATATTACTTGGTGAAGTGCTTAAAGGTTGGTTTTCCACTTATCTCATTGAAGTAAGAGATTTTTCAAAGTGTGGAATGTGGATTAAGATTGTTTGAAGTATTGCTATTTTAGTTATCTTGCGGATGATGAACTTTTGCTACAAAGTTCCACTATATAGTTGGATTCTAACGATAAGTATTATGAACCTATAGGACAATTTTGTTGGCAACAACTACATATAACAAGTGTTTTTAAAATGTAGTTGAAGAGGTTTAAAATATATTAAGGTAGTTTGAAGGTTTAATTATAGAGGTTATAATCACACCACTAAAGTTGGATTTTTCAAAGTGTTTTTAAAATGTAGTTGAAGAAGTTTATATATATATATATATATATATATATATATATATATATATATATAAGAGAACTAATATATATTTTCTTCAATTGGTCATTATATATATATATATATATATATATATATATATATATATATATATATATATATATATATTATACATTTGCATGGTATATTTGGAAAGAGCAATTGAAGTTGTAACAGGGCAATTCAGTCACTATCAAGTGGTGTGAATGACATTTAATTGCCGAGTTTTGGCCAATAAATTTTGGATATATATATATATATATATATATATATATATATATATATATATATATATATATATATATATATATAACATAATGAATGTATAACAGACGGTGTGTACAAAGGAGAATTTTCATTCGGGTCATGGGTTGTTTCTCTCCTGGCCAATCTGAGTTTTCCCCATGAAACTCAAGTCGTGGAAGGAAACCATTTTAGGCTTTTAGCTTCCATTGGATAGTCAATGACTATTTTAGGCTTTTAGATAATAACCCAATGTCCTCATTTTTAATAGTTGTTTCTCCTAAATCGTTACTTCAATTTCTCCTGTCTATATAGAATTTATCGGAACATACTAAATACCCACAAGGGGTATTTTTGAGATTATGGAATATACATATTTTAATAAAAAATCAATGTATATAATTGACTAAAATAATTATATTTAAATATATATATATATATATATATATATATATATATATATATATATATATATATATATATATATATATATACAAAATATATGGGAAAAATATATTATATAACATAATGATTTTATAAAAGACGGTGTACAAAGAAATACAGATACATCATATCACATAATACACGAAAGCGTACAACTGCATTTTTTTAAGTCCCAAACAACGAATTCAAATGTTATGTTAAAAGAAAATGTGTATACCCGTGCTGGCACGGGTGATACTTACTAGTATAAATTATTCATAGTAAATAATTTTGCCCCCACGAATTGAAGTTCCTAGATCCGTCCCTGGGGAGAGGGAGAGGGAGAGGGAGAGAGAGAATGAAATCAAACAACACAAAGAGTTAAAACGGAATCAAAACAAATATGGAAATAAAAAAGTGGATCATGACTTTTGAAGTTCGTACCTTTGAAGTTAGGATTTCAGAAAACAAATCTTACAAAGATTACACTGAATGATGGAGTTCTGATTTCTCTACTTCTACTACATTGTTATTATGAAAGGAGTCAAGAGTAGCATACAAGTTGGATTAGACGACTATGTTATACAAATGTGACATTGGCGTAGTCCATATATATCTGTTTGAGGTTGAAGTCACTAAGTGTCATAAGGAAGTGGGGTTGAAATTGTGACCCTTTTAAAAATTAACCCGAAACAGTATAAATAACACTTCACAAGTGGTCACTTGAATCTCCCTTCTCAATATACAACAATTAGTTAAGAAGATAGGATATTTTCACAAATTTGTCTTCAAATGTATATTGAGTGTATTAAAAAGATATCATCTTAAGTGAAATCACTTAAGAAGAGTGTTTAGATTTTACCACTTTAAATACTAGAGACAGGTTGCAAAATAGTGATTTAAGAAAACTGTGCAGAGTTGAGAAGGGTCTGGAGAGCAGTCTTCTATGTTTTCAAAATCTTCTCTAAACAAAGAGTTCTAAGTGTAGTGTAAACAATACTTAAGAAAATCAATAAATGACACAAAAATGTATAGTGGTTATTTCCACTCCTCACACCTAGTGACTATTTCCACTATTCCCAAATAGTTTACAGGTTTACAACAGTCTAGGATTAATTAAAGTTCTTGTGGTAGTTTTCTTAACACAGATCTACCTATTTTTTCACACATAATTCAACTCTTGTGGTCTATTAGGCATCTCCTTAACATCTTCTCACTAACTAAAGCAACACATGCTAACTTAAGAAGATATTGCAGGTTACACAATGAAATGATTTGTTTTTTTTTTTTGTGGAATTACAAGAGCTTGGTTGAACTAGATAGATTCAAAAGAATCCTAAATAACAAGCTGAATAAGACTTACTCAAAATATAAAATCCTTAGATTAAAGTTTGACTTGCGTATGAGTGAGAGAAGACTTTTTACTTGAGAAGGTTGGAAAAATTACAATTTTCTCTCACAAAAATCTTCAGAGGTGATCCTTGAAGCTATTTATAGCTACTGGGTTGAATTATCGCAGTGTTGGAGGAGTTTCCCAAGTGAATATAGTCATTGAGAAGCTTGGGCAGAAAGTAAAACAACTTTTTCTGCACTTCTACAGAAAATGCACTTTAAATCATGACCCTTCTAATCTTTTATTCCGCTGATGTCTAAGTCTTTTGAGGTTTACTCTTCTAAACTTGACTCTTCTAAATTTGAATCTTCTTATCTTGACTCTTTGAACATGACTCTTATGATCTTGACTCTTCTTATCTTGATTCTTACAAGCGAGACTCTTACGAACTTGAATAATCAAAAGTCGACTCTTACGATTTTGAGTCTTACGAGTTGACAATTATTAATACTAACCCTTCTTGACACTTTAGAGGGTAGTATTCATTGTTGTCCTTGTCACTTCTTATGACTTGCTTTCTTGGCTTTTGTCAGCGCTTCAAGTCTTATAAAAAATGCTTCACTAAGCATATCTTCTTGAGTAGTGGCTATATGTACATGTCTTGATTAATCACTCAAGAAGCAACATTAGACACATATGAAATCGGCGAACTAAAAACTTCTCATAAAAATGTTTGTTAATCATCAAAACCATTTGAGAGATTCTACCTCAACAAAGGTTTTGTGGAAAAGTGGGTACATTTGCCTAAGATCCAACTAATGTTTTAGAAGAGGATGTAAACCACTCAAAAGTAGGAGGAATGATGGTGTGATTTGTAGGAAATATCTTAAGATAACATTACCATTTCAAATTATTTTCTTAAAGATCACTCCATGTTGAAAGAATATTTTATTATTTACAAATGTATGAGATATGTATTCGGGTGATTTAGAGATAATCATGCCTTATTTGTGCCCTATAGAGAAATAAAATGAGCACAATCGAAACACAATAAATTTAACGTG
The DNA here is from genome assembly GCA_020916435.1 of Oxytropis ochrocephala. Taxonomy (NCBI): domain Eukaryota; kingdom Viridiplantae; phylum Streptophyta; class Magnoliopsida; order Fabales; family Fabaceae; genus Oxytropis; species Oxytropis ochrocephala. The sequence continues at coordinate 127,003,101 of CM037088.1, forward strand.
AAAAACTCAAAAACCGAAGAAAAACCAAAATTATTATAAATGAAAATTATGGTTTTTTACTACTCTAAAATTTACATTAATCATTCTGAGTATTACATGACAAGACCATCCTACAAATTCGTTGGGTATATGAAATTGATTTTGGGAAAATTAAGGATGTTAGCATACATGAAGGGATTTTTGCGTAAAAAAAAAATGCATACATGAAGGGATTGATGTGTCATGTAACAAGCCTTTAGAGAATATAAATAAACAAAAATTGGACAAGAAGATTTGATGTATCCGATCTAAAATTTGAATCGAATCATAAATTTTTGGTTGGCCACTAATTTTACTTATATTCTGTAACAAATGGAGTATGTATGTAAAAAAACTATATCAACTCTTGCACTTAATTATCAAATAGACATGATTTAGAAAGAATAACTTTACTTTTCTTGGTATTTTTCTTTGAGGTACTTCTTCTTGAATATTACTCTTTATAAATTTCACTCTCTTTTTGTCATCACTTATTTTTTTTGGGTGTTACAATATAACAAAGCAAAAGAAATATTGTCCTCACTTTCTATAAAAATAAAAAATGAAAACCTTAGTGAGTATTTTAAGAAATGTAAAATATATTCTTGAGAAACTAAACATGATTTAGTTATTCTTAATAATTTTAAAAAATACTGTAACACTTATGACATTTTTATATTTTTGGTTAATTATGTTTTTGTTCCTATAAAACTTGAGATTTTTGTTTTTAGTCCCTCAAAAAAAACTCACCAACTTTTAGTCTTTATAAAATTTGAGTTTTTTGTTTTTAATCCCTCATGACTTTTAATAATGCTTCAAAACTTTTAATAACGTAAGCGTTATTAAAATTCATAAGGGACTAAAAGAAAAAAAAACACTATTTTATAGAGACAAAAGCTGAAGAAATTTTTGAGAGACCAAAAGAAATCCAAATTTTGTAGGGATCAAAAACATATTTAACCCTTATATTTTTTATTGTATTAAGGAAAAAAGGGCTCTGTGTTGCAAGCCTATCTGAGACAATGGAAGCCAATGGCTCGGAATCTGCCACAACACTGCGAAATTGAAAACATCGCACACCTCAGAAAGCTTCCGTTATTAACCTTAAACCATAAGTAACCTTCTGTCTGAACATCCTCAAAGTCTCGATTGCGCGTGTGAATGGCTTCTTCTATATGTGCTCTATCGCCTTCTTTCCGATTACAACAAGTCAACAAAACCAATCTCGCTGCTCCCCTCCCTCTGTATTACCGTCAGTCACTGTACACACTCTTTCTAACGCATCTATTTTTATGTGTATCTTTTTGTTGCTGAGTTGATTTTTTGTTGTATGAAGGAAGCAAATGCGAGTTGAATAGAAGGAGTTTTGTGGTTAAAGGAATTGTAGCAAGTGGTTTTTCAGTTATGGCTTCTACTACTCTTACTGCAGAAGCTGAACCATCTCAAGGTTAGTCAATGTTGATTTACAGTTTGATATTCAATTTTGTGATTAATATCATTCATTCTATGTGCTTAATTACATGTATGCCATTGCCCCGTTTTCTCTTACAGAAAAGGAGCTTGAAAGATTACCGTACAAACCAGAAGGGTACAATTATTGGAAATGGAGGGATCATAAAATACACTACGTTGTGCAAGGTGAAGGCTCTCCTATTCTCCTGATTCATGGTTTTGGAGCTTCTGCATTCCACTGGAGGTTTGTTTCTCTTTCTTTGTTGTTGTTGTTGTTGAAATATTGCCTGAGTCAGTTTAGTATTCTAACTGTTTGCTATATTGCCTGAGTCACTTGTATCACGTAGTGTGACTGAGAAGCTATATAAAGCCTCACCTTTCTTGTAACAGATTCAGTTAATCAGAAATATACTTTCAGATGAAATCAGTTAATCAGAAACATATTCATTGTAATATGCATAAAATAAGTAACTGGAGAGGATCTCACTCTCTAGAATTGTACCTGAATTCGAAGTGGATTGGGTTGTGAAGTAATTGAGATTATGAGAAGGCACTAAAGTTGAGTTTTTGAGTAAGGCTAACAATGTCCTATGCTGATCTGAAGTAAAGACTAACTTGAGAAACTAACTTGGTGTTATCAATAGGATCGCCATTATCTGTTGAAATGTTATTCACAGCACATTTTTCTGAAATTGTGGGCGGTACTATGCTTTTTGTAGCATATATCCACCATGTGACTGACCTGTTTGTGACAATAGTTACACCTCCTATTGCATCTGTCTCTCCCTAGTACCATCTGGAAACTCTAATTAGAGAAGAAAAGAGCTATGTTACTCGATTTCTTTTGACTGACTAAATGATACGATTACAATCTATACAACTTTAATCAACACATTAAGCATCCACTATGTATATACATTTGTGTCATGCCGAAAATAAAATAAAATAAAAGCTAATTCGCAACTAACTCTGTAAATAACTGAAACGTTTAACTCTCTAGCTAACTTTGTCTTTGTCACTAGCAGATGACTTAATTCAACAAATGTCAAAACTCTCTTGAAAAGAAGGAAGAAGAAAAACATAAAGCTAATATAGATGATATGATTTAACTAGGTTCTAGGTGGGTGAGTTCCACTTTCTTAATTAAATGGAATGTATGCCATAAAATATAGCATAGCAGCCAGTCAATTCAATTTCCAAATAACAATACTCAATAATGTTCCTTTTGCTACTATGACTCCTTCTTGTAAGGCTAGAAGCTTGAGTGGTTCTGTTTTGTCTTTGCAGTGTATGTAGTCTTTGTTGGAAGTCCCACACTGAATAGTGATAAGGCCTAATTAGTGGTTATAACTTATAAGTGGGGGCAAACTTCACCATCCCATGAGCCAACTTTTGGGGTTCAGTCAGGCCCAAACCCTACTTCTACGAGTCTATAAATATTCAATATTCATTACAGTGACTTTAATTGTCAGTCTAATGTTATTTTTGTCATGTAGATAGTCAATGTATCTTTATTTACATGTCTGCAGATACAACATTCCAGAATTGGCGAAGAAACACAAGGTTTATGCCTTAGACTTGCTTGGATTTGGGTGGAGTGACAAAGCACTTGTTGAGTATGATGCCATGGTGTGGAGGGATCAAGTGGTGGACTTCTTGAAGGAAATAGTAAAGGAACCAACGGTTTTAGTTGGAAATAGGTAATGACTATAATACCTGGATTTACATCAGCTTATTTGAGCCTGAAATACCATATGCTTCTTTGTTCCTATTATTTCCACTAGTTTTAGGGATTGATGAAAACTACAATAGCAGCAGTGTTGACTCCGCTATAATGTTTATTCCAATCATGATGATTTTTCAGCCTTGGAGGATTTACTGCTTTGGTTGCAGCAGCTGGGTTGCCTGAGCTTGTCAATGGAGTTGTTTTACTTAATTCTGCAGGACAGTTTGGTGACGGAAATAAGGAACGTAAAACTTCCGAGGAAAACGCTCTACAAAAGTTTCTCCTAAAACCTTTGAAGGAAGTTTTCCAGCGTGTCGTTCTTGGATTTTTATTCTGGCAATCAAAACAACCCGCTCGGATTATGTCTGTCTTAAAAAGTGTATGTTATATGCTATCTTCAACTCGGGTTTCTCTTAAACCAAACCATGACAAATATATATTTGACCTGGAGTTCCATAACATAATAACAAATAAAACTCACTGAATAAGATCATCAAAGCATATTTGTGTTACCCAAAAAGTCGGAATGCTCTTACATATTCAAAATCATATTTTATCGTAGTGGGACTGTTTTTCCCTTTCAGCGACTTTCTTCTACTTGTCTTTCTCTTACTAGTTGGTTTTTCAGTCAAACACTATTCAATTTAATTCAATGGCACTATATATTCTTTTGAATGCATTGTTTGTCAATACAGGTATATGTAAATTCTTCAAATGTGGATGACTATCTCGTGGAATCCATAACAAGACCAGCTGAAGACCCCAATGCTGGAGAAGTTTATTACAGGTACCTGACCTTGTCCATCCTAGTGAGATCTTTTGTGTTATGAAATATCCATTCCTAGGTTGTCAACTATACCCCGGAGAAGTCATTTACGTATTCCTAAGTTCATTCATATATGTATAGAATTCTAGAGAAGTCATTTAATATCCATAGATTCTTCCACTTATTTACTAGAATTCTCTATCCAATAGTATAAATAGAGATTCTATGTATTGTGAAAGAGCACCAAATACACACAATCGTTTTACACAAATCAGACTTTTCTCCTTTTGTTTTCTACTTTCTTCCTCTATCTCCAACAACTACTTCATCCATGATTGTATGCAGGTTAATGACGCGATTCATGATGAACCAGAGCAAGTACACTTTAGATTCTGTCTTAAGTGAACTCACTTGCCCTATGCTTCTGCTATGGGGTGACCTTGATCCATGGGTTGGTCCAGCAAAAGCTAATAGAATCAAAGAGTTCTATCCAAAAACAACTCTTGTAAATTTGCAAGCGGGGCATTGTCCACATGATGAGATACCAGAACTTGTGAACAAGGCTCTGTTGGATTGGCTGACCACCCTGACTCCTCAAGTGTCTCTCCAACCAGTTTGAACTTGTATAACCAATACTGTATAGCTATTCAAAACATATTCTTGATTAAGTTTTGTGAATCAAGTTGCTGTATGTATTCATCACCATACATTGTATAAAAAAATCGGTTGAAAATACTCAGGATAGGGGAAACGGAAGACAAGAATATACTATGGTCATTCTTCTGCATACCTGCACTTTTTCAAAAACCATGTATGCAGTCATTTCTTTTATAGAACTTTCTCTTCCATTAGAGTATGTTTGGGAAGGGGTTTTGGGAGGGGAGGGCATATTTCTCAATTCTAAATTGAGAAGGCTATAAAATGTCCCTAAACATAAATGAAGTGTTATTAAAATTCTTATATTGTTATCCATCATGTTTTTTTTTAATCTCAAATATGTATTAAAATATAGACAAATCTTTTTCAAGCTCTCCCCCTCTCAAAACCCCCTCCCAAACATCCCTTAATGAATTTATGTTAGACACTCACACATTAGTAAATGGAAGTGTATTTTAGTTATTTTACAATCATTCATTTTCATTCTATTGGTATGTATCATATTCCTTAACTTTTCCACCAACTTTGCTTCGGCTGGGAATCACCATGTTCATAACACATCGAATTGCGCTTGTGAACAAAAGAAAAGTAAGTACAAGCACTTATATAATAATACCAATTTAGTTACCTACTAATGGGCCTGCCACTTGTCCCACGTCACGACATATTTAGGGACACATTTTTTTTTGGTCAATTGTTGCATTGATTCATGGGTTTTTCTTTTGTACCCCACCCCATCCCCATAAACCCTCACTATAATCGTATATACTGCTTTGCGGGAGGTGTATATCACGATCTTTCATCATGTAAGGTCGTATATATACCTCGCCGCCGTATATATCGACTTCCATCATATATTTTTAAATTTTTTTAAGTCAAATAAAAATTATATAAGTCGCGAAAATAGGTTTTGTGTGTAGTTAGTTAAAATTTGGCGATGTTATACGTCGAGCGAATAATTTAAATTTAAAAATCGGTTTTTCGCAACATACTCCAATCGTAATGAAACCACAACTATTAAATCCGAAAAAATCAAGAATCAAGACTAAAGTAGAAGAGACTTCTACGGGATTACTGACCTCAAAATCCCAAATTCCATCGTTTACTATTTTTCACGATTTTTTTAATTTTTCATAGTCTCCAAAAATCTAAAAAATTTGTATAGCCTTATTTTGGTTTTGTTAGATTTTTAGTGGTGTTTTTATAATTTTTGGAGTAGTTTTGACTATTTAACGAATTTTTAGTAGCCTTTTAGTAATAAAAATTAAAACAAATTATTAAAAAAAATAAAAAGTGCATCGTATATACCCCTTTGGGTACGTATATACGATTGGACAAAAAATAGCCATCGTATATACGTACCCAATGGGGTATATACGATTTATTTATTTTTTTTAAAAAAAAATTAAGTTTCAAAGGGCATTTTGGGGTTTTTGGTATTGGGTGGGGGTGGGAGGGGATGGGGTGGGGGCCAAAAAAAAAACCCTTGATTCATTAGAGGGCAAGACCCAAAGATCCACAACTCGGATCGGCCCAAAGACAAACATAACGAGTTCACTTACACACGAGTTAAAGTAAGGTGCAAGTAACAAGAAAAGCAACTGCAACTCACAAGTACTGCGAACCCTAACTTTTGAAATATCTTATTTACCTACATTGAAAATGCACGCGAAGAGAACCTAGCTGACGTAAAATGCATAATCGTTCTTGAGGGCTCTCTGGATTTGAGTAGGAGGATTCACTGGCCAAATACCAACAAGATATCCAACTGCAACTAATGAGGGAATCACATGAGCCACCGTATTACCATCTCGATCTACCCAGACAACCGTCTAATCTAGGCTTGATTGAGGCTTGTTTCAATATCTTGATGTCCTCAACTATTCCTCCGATGTCATTTAGTTTTGTTGTTGCTTTGACAAGCCTCAATCAAGCCTAGATTAGACGAATCAAACACCACAGAGAGGATGCCTAAGGGCGTGGCGAAGACCATTCTTTGCCTGAGACCCAGCCCCGTAGCTTCGCTACTAGGGGGGAAGGAGAAAACACACACGAGGAAGTAGCAATAACCAAGGTACCTTTTGCATCGCTACAAACAATATCCACGAATCATTTCCTTGTGTTTTGGTCAAAAGCTGCATCTGAGTTGCATTTTAGCATAGGTTCAATAGGAGGTCTCCATCTTTTGACCACAGTTTCTCTAGGAGATTTAAGAGGAAACCTAGTAGTCTCATTTTGAGCAATAGTTCTGCACTTAGAGCTTTAACTCAACGAATATCCTCAATGGAGTTAGGCGATTTATTATGAAACACAAATTCATTTCTTAGCTTCCATATCCCATTGAGATATAAAAACCATGGTAGTTGTAGTGACTTTATCCATATAGTTGGTAAGTTGTCCCTCTACCCAATTGTGCACAGTAGACAGGCCGATGCCATTAGGAAGTTCACAAATTTGAAGGCCAAACCAAAAAGGCTCAGACCAAGGGCAGAGTAACAAAGTGTGTTCCACAATTTCCTAGTTGCAGTTAAAAATTGGAGAATTAGAAAATTTCCTCCTATATAGAGTTTTCTTCACTGATACAACATTATGGCATACACATAAATGGTGGCGGATCATATGCACAAGCTGTAAAGTTGTGCATAGTGCACAAGTGACACTTTCAGCCGTTGATTTTGTGACCATAAAATTGGATGGTTGAGATTCAGAAGGGCTACCTAATTGTTTGGTTTTTGAACGATGTTTTGTTATTTGCAGAAACAATCATGTAAAAAATTCTCTCTCTCTCTTCCTCCTACACCCTTCTCTCTCACACCAGAATTACTATTGACCAATTAAAACAAAGCACGTGACCTATTAATTATGTTCTCTCTCTGCGGGTTCAGCATCTCACTCTCTCTCCTTTACACTTACTTTTACATTCTCTCTCTACTGGTTCTACATCCCATTCTCTCTCCACGGAAACAAATCCCTCCATTGTTTACATCTTTCAGAATTTGCAAGATCAACATCACAAGTCTTAGAAATTGTTTGTTTGAAATTTTTCGATAATAATACAAGTATTTACAAAATCAGGCATGTTCTAAATATCCCAAAAATAATATATAAATAAAAAAACTATCTAGCTCTTCAAGCTTCAAAATTCTTAGCAGCCTAGGTGATTGTTTTAATGTCTTGAAACAACACTTTAATGAGATACAGAATCTCGGTAAATAATAGGCATAGTTCTAAAATGAAATTGGCGCGATAACCAAAAATATCAATTATGGTATCCGCATTCTTCAAGAAAATATAGTTTTTAAAATAGCATAAGAAGTATGAATTATTTTATACAATAAAACGATATTGCATAATAACTACTCCCTCTGGTCTCTATTATAAGATGATTTTTGGAGTTAATTGTGGTCCCAAAATAAGAAACTATTCTGGTTTTTAGTGTCTACTTATTGTTTAAATACCAATTTTATCTTCATTGAATGCATTGTCTTTTCAATTTTCAAGGTGAGTGAGAGTATTGCACATAAATTTGACTTGAGTGGAGATGTTTTAGTGGAGGGTATTTTAGAGACTTTATTTAAAAATGACAAGAATTAAATTAGTTCATTGTTAGTGGTGATTTTTGTATTTTTTGTATAATAGGGACTAGAGGGAGTATCACATGATCATCAACTAAAAATCAACAATCGATAATATCTTTTTTTTAGATTAAACGGGGTTTAAAGCCCGAAGAGAATTACACGGGGATCAAACGCGGAGTAGAAACTCCAATAACATCAGCATTCACAAGAAGATTAACAATAGTAGGAGGAGAATCAAAGCAAACACAGTCCTCCGGATAAGTGCAACCCAAGTTAGCAAGTTCATCCGCGACCTTATTGGCTTCACAGTAGATATGAAGAATGCGCACATTAGTAAAGCAAGATAGCAATTGCTTAATTCGTCTCACTAGGGACCGACCTGCTATGCTGCCATCACCGGATCCGTTAAGGCGGTTGACAACAACAAGCGAATCCATTTGCAGCTCAATGGAATTGTAACCTTTACTAGCAGCAAGTTTAATACCATCCATAGCACCCCACAACTCTGCTAAATAGGCTGAAGTCACATGCAATCGTCTGACAAAACCTCCCTTCCAGCGCCCAACGGAGTCACACACGACTCCACCGCAACCAGCAACATCAGAAGTTGCTCTAAACGCGCATCAGTGTTGACAGCGACCCAGCCAGCAGCAACGGGAGGGATCCATCGCACTAGAACATGCTGAGTTATACACAATTGATAATATCTTACATGTACAATAGTAAGAATAAACCAATCATACGTATCTACTATTTGGCAAAAAATCAATCAATTAATTCAATGACATCTCACTGATATATGAAGATATATCCCTTACGGAGCACCGACTAATCTAATATGATGGTGCGTGTTATAATATTTTAAAAGTTAACATATTTTATATGCTTGGTCAAAAAAAAATTATATATAATTATTTATATTAATTAATTTGTTTTATTCCAGATTAGTTTAACTACCGTGTGAAAGTTTGTGTAATTGTTTTAAAGAGTTACTACTTCGTTACGGAATATAAGTAAAAATTAGTCAACGGAAGTTGATGTATGTAGTCCAAATTTTGAACCAGATGTATCAACTTCTGTTGACTATTTTTTCCTTATATTCTCTAACGGAGGGGATATAATTGTTCCAAAACTTCAATAAGGTACTCTTTAGTAATCAGACTCTTGTAACTAGTATGTACTAACTATTGTATTGTTGTATAATGATGAATTTCTTAGTATCATAAATCGTTGTCCATCACTACCGTGATAACACTTAAACTTTCTCCCTGGTTGAGACTGAGATCTGACTGTCTTTATTAAATCTCCCTTTGCTTTTACTTCTGCCCTGATCTCTATTATAAGGACTTGAGGGTTACTTGATCCCGTGTCTTTTCTTCTTGTTTCTTCATTGAACACACTATCTTTTACTTGGGACAAGGTCATCACTCCATCTGAAAAATAGCTATATTTACATGGGAAAAAAAAAATCTTTAAAGCTTTTTAAAATCAGTAAATCATCCATCTTGATTTGTCAAATAGTAGGTCTTAAAAAATGGTTGCATGGAAACGTGTGTGAGTCAGATGGAGACTTGCACCCACTAGTCGCTACTTGTCGACTACTCACCACCGAATCAGATGCATAATTTAATTCATTTCTCACTTCCACTCACTGAACATTCGAATGTTCCTTTGGTTACTACTACCACTATAGAGAATCTCTGTTCTCAACCTTCCGATACTAATCCTTTTCAATCAGACGACTCACATTGACTTAACTCCTTAACACTGAGAACGAAAGTGTGGGTCCCACTCCTACTCCTACCATTCCACTATCTCACTCACTAACGTACCTGTCAGTTAGTCTCACCTCACAAATCATACCTCTACTGAACTCTCTCGCTCCCTCCCTTCCTATCTGTAAGTTCTTTCTTCTTTTCCTTTCCCTTTTCCAACGAACCGTGTGAGTTACTTTCCTTCTTTGCTTTAACTTGTGTCAATAATTCTTTTTTTAATTTTCTTTTTTCGTTGGGTTTCGTGATGTAGCAGTAGGTTATTGCTTGTGTTTTAATGTCGTTACATTATTACATATCTTCTTCTTCAAAAAGATTCACCGGTTCTTCATTATGATGAAGATGAAAAAATTATGATACTCAAGATTGAAGGATGTCATTTTTATTTTTCCGATTTTTGTTTGTTTTTTTATTATGTAGGTATTAGCTCAGAAATTCAATCGATATGGCTAGCAATGGAGAATCAGGATCAACGGTTTCTGAATCGCCTAAAGTTGTGCTCAATGAAAGAATACTTTCTTCTCTGTCTGAGAAAAATGAAGCTGCTCATCCATGGCATGACTTGGAGATTGGTACGCCAACTAACTTCAATTCATGTCTTTCTTTTCCATTTGCACTTTCAATTAAATTTATTTTTATAACGAATTACTTTGCATTTAGCATTCTTTATTTGGCTGAAAAACTCTCCATGCTCTTATTCTTCATACATGTGCAGGGCCAGGAGCTCCATCAGTTTTCAATTGTGTAAGTTTATTTTCTTTTTTTTCCTTTTCCATGTTTTAATCTTTGAAGCACAAACACAGACACCTAGACACCAGCTTTAATTTGAAAATTAGAAGTAATTCAAGTGTTGGTGTTGGTATCAGTGTTTGACACGAGACATGTCGGACATCGGACACGTCTTCAACCGGAATTGTCTGTACAGAAATTTTAATCATGCATAATACACTATATAACACAGACACTTCAGATTGAATGAGTGATCGGTGTCGGACACAGCACACTCAATCACATCCATTTTCTCGAGTTATTATCAAGTCGTGTTCGAGGTCAGTGTCTGTCTCGGTGCTTTATAGATAGTAAAGCTTATCCTGTTAACCATGATTTGTATTGTAGGTGGTTGAAATTAGCAAAGGCAGCAAGGTTAAGTATGAGCTGGACAAGAAAAGTGGACTCATAAAGGTGTAAATCCCATTCTTCCCTCTTAACTTTTCAGTGATTAATTCGGCTTCTTCCAACAATATGATGATTTTATTCAATGGAAAAATATCAAGGCTAATTTACCATTTCAACAATCTTACATTAGGAGCAAGATTTGTATGTTTAGGTTGAGAAGGAGTTGGATTTATTGACAGGTAGAACTTAAAAATATAATTCAGATACTTCAAATGCATTGTGGTTTCAGGTTATCTGTATTGAGCTATTGGATGTTTCAATGTAATTGTTTGTCCTGCTTCATGTACATAATGGTTTGGTTTCTGGTTGAGGATTTTGTGTATAAACTGTTCTGAACCATAACTAACAAATGAACTGAATAACATAGGTTGATCGCATTCTGTACTCATCAGTTGTCTACCCACATAACTATGGTTTTATCCCAAGAACCATTTGTGAAGATGAAGATCCTTTGGATGTCCTGATTCTGATGCAGGTAACAATGCTTAAACAACTTTTTCAAGGTCTTTTATAGAAAATGTCTGTCTACCGTGATACTTACAACTGTATTTAAATTGAAACCTATATTTTGAATAGGAGCCTGTGCTGCCTGGTTGTTTCCTTCGTGCTCGCGCTATTGGATTGATGCCCATGATTGACCAGGTAAAACTTGTTGCCCCCTGCATATAATATATGGTCCTGTTTGGGAGAATGGAATAAAAATATGTGAGGGGTCTCTTTCAAAATTGTAATTTCGATTACTAGTAAACCCTGCTAGTTGCTATCTGATTAGTTTGATTGGTTACATGTATGGTATTAAATTAAATATCAAATCTAAGTGGTTATCCAACAATTTGAAATGAAGATTCCAAAGCTCTATCTTGTTTGTATACATTCAATAGTGAAATTTATCACCATTGAGATTTTAGTTCCTTGTGCAATTTTAGCTTGGATGTAATATGGTAGGAATAGGGGTACACATTTCAATGGAGCAAAAAGTAACAAACTCTAAGTCACCTAGTCATAAAGACTCTAATTCCATATCAAAACCAACTATTTCAGAAGCTTAAGCTGTTAGATGAAAATAAATTAATGATTTGAATTCTATCTCTAACGATATCCAACAGAGATCAGTGAATGCAATGATCTGATCTGACTTTTACCTCCTTTGAATTCTTGCACAGGGAGAGAGGATGACAAGATCATAGCAGTTTGTGCTGATGACCCTGAGTTCACCCATTACAAGGACATCAAGCAGCTTCCTCCACATCGACTTGCTGAAATCAAAAGATTCTTTGAGGACTGTATCCTGTTCTTTGCATTTTAATAAATAAACACATGGGTAAATTATTGATAATAAAGCTATAGATGATTAGTTTTGCCACAGTAAGAACTAAGAAGTCAAGTCTTCCCTATTTTTCCATGGCCTTTTAAATGATTAAATCGTTGAAATAAAAATCTTGCAATCTCTTCTGTTAGTACTATCAATATTGTACTACATATATGATGTGTGCCCTTAACTTGCAACACCAGACAAGAAGAATGAGAACAAAATAGTACTTGTTGATGACTTTCTACCTGCTGAAGATGCTGTTAAGGCTATTGAAAGTGCCATGTGAGCTATTATCCTTTACAATCTTGTACTCTGCTTCCTGTGGTGCAAATTGTGTGACTGGATTTAATTTTTCCATTTGGATATCAAATGATTCATTTGAATTTAATATATTATTTTTCTATTTTTCCTTTTGCAGGGACCTGTATGCTGCCTATATAGTCGGGAACTTAAGGAAGTGACTTCTTCAGAAACTGATTAGTAAACTTCAGTGACTTCACAAGTATATTTGTAAATGCCTATGAAGATCATCATTTTGAGTTCTTTGTCATGCTTTGACATCATAATGATTGGCTTCTGGTGATTCATGCCTAAAACTTTTGATTTTCTTCCTCTTCTATTAACAGTCCTTGTGCTGCTCTGTACCACCTAGTTACTTTAAAAATATGGTATTATTTGGTACATTCATATAGTAATCACTTTCTTTCTCTTTCTTCAACTTTAGAATTAAAATGTGGATGTGCGAAAAACAATAGCAGCACCCAAATTAGATCCAAAAAGCCTGTGAATTTTTCTTGAACACTTGTTGATTTTGAATATCTCATTTCAGAATATTAACGAATTAGAGGGTGGTGTGGTGTAAAAGAATTTTTTTTGATAATATGTTCGTCAACATATTGAAAATGTCACGTAACATTTCATTAGGGATGAAAATGGTAACCTCTGGGTAAGGCACTATAGTGTCCATGCCTGAGTCAGCATATGCATGGACAAGGCACTATAGTGTCCATGCTTGAGTCAGCATATGCATGGACAGCAGCAATTTTAGTGTCCGTCTCCATATCTTCTAGGTACTAAGATGTCCGTACGTACACCTAGTACCCCCATTTGTTTTGGTGTCGGGTATCCTCTACGCACAATTATAGAGACTAATTACTCGAGCCGAGTAGGACCACAATGGACGGTAAAGCTCTCTCTCATGAAATTTAACGTTGGTGCATTTCCAAGTCTGAATTTTAACCCAAGACATTAGTTAAGCTAGAAGAGACCCACATCATCTCATCCAAGCGCTCTTGGATCCTAATACTCCCAATTTAATTGTGAAAAATATTAATAACATAAAAGATATCATAATTCAATTATTAAAATGGTACGAATAATAGTATTTGTTGAAATAAAAGATCCAAGATATATTAGTAGTTAGATATATATTCAATAGATTTATTTTTTTTTAAAATTGGCTACACTTCAAATTGTAATAATAGTAACTATTAATAAATAATATATTTTGGTCAAAAAAAAGTAATAACATAATATATACACATGTGCGAGTGCGGGTCCATTGCGGGCCGGACACCATAGTGTCCATACCCGAGCCCGTAAATATCTGGGTGAGCAGTGGCGGATCTTGAGTGAAATACTGGGGGAGCCAAAATAATCAAATAACATATTTACAAGAAATACTATCTTTACAAATAAAACTAAATTAAAAAAAAATGATTTGACAATAGAGACTCAATTTTTTTAGTGAAATATAGAGCCTCAATTAAGAAATTTAAATATTGTGATTTTTAAATAATTTTGATTTGTTTTCAAAAATAAAATTGAAATTATTTCATATAATATAACAATAAAAACATTCATTCATAAATTATAATTCTATCTAAAAAATATTGCACACAACTCTCCATTGTTGCTATTAATTATAAAAGAAAAATAAAATGTAAAAACTATGGTGCCATTTGAAAAGAAAAATAAATTGTAAAAAACATATTAAAATGTAGAGAGAGCGAATCGAACGCGCAACCCCCAAGTCTCTACCACAGGAATTTACCGCTGAGTTACTCATTGCAATTGGTATTTCGTCGCAAACATGATATATATACTCAATTTGCAATAACTTTAATTAATAGTATTTTTAAAAAAACTTCTATTTTTTTTACGGGTGCTGTGGCTCCCCCCGGCTCCTTAAAAGATCCGCCTCTGCGGGTGAGTAAATACCCGTCCGTCATGAGTAAATTTTGCAGTTGCGCAATGGGTCTCAGCCAAATTACATCCCTACATTTCATGCTTGAAATAAAAATGGAAAAAGACAATTCATTTGGTTCATATTACCTTTCACGTGTAAGCTGAATGAGATTAACCACTTCACAAATTTCTGTTAAATAGTGCACCGGTGAGTTTGTATGTGTCTCTTATTTCAATGTTACTGTTCGATATCTTACTGTTTCGTCCACAACATAGTTAGAGCTCATTGAATATTTTCCTCAATTACCATCTTTCACACATCGACAACTTGCAAAAAAGATGAAATAATATATCATAACTTCGACAAAGAAAAACACAACTCCAAATCACATTATCTAGTCAAAAGAGTCAAAATACAGAAAAAAATAATTAAAAAAAAAAACAAATGACAATGAGAACTACTTAAAATTGCACAAAAAAAAAACCTTCGTCCACCATTCATATTCATAGTAAAGGCATGGAGGCACTCCACATGTTCTAGTTAACTAATAAGTCGCACGATCTTACATGACTAAACTGGGTACTTACTCTCTAACTAATCTTATGTTTCCTTCAACATCATTTCGAGTAAATGATATGTCAAATGAAACTTTCAAACCAATTACAAACATAGAAACAACGAAGAGAAGTATAGGTAGACTTGGGAGCACCGAAACGAAACTCGAAATCCAATTCAAACCAGAGGACTTGTGTATGAAGACGGCACAGACAAGTGATACCATCATGTTTGGGATGGAGATGAATAATAATATCAAAACAAATACCAGCTTGAAGCGCCTTCCCCACCGTTCGACAAACATCGAAAACAAAACTAATAGTGCAGTGATGGACGAGAAAAAAGCAATTCCGTTTGATGTCCAATATACCAAATACGATGTTTTCTCAGCGTACTTTGGTCTCATAGTTGCATAATTGAAACCACCGGGTATGTAAAGTCCATTGTGAAATGCGATCACCATAATAGCGGTTGAAATAGATAGACATAATGTAGTAGTACGCATCCAAGGAGGCTCATTTCTCTGCAATCGTACGCCATTGTCCATCTTGGTGATTGGTGATATAAGAAACAGAAAACACTGCAAAATGCCTATTAAATTGAAAAAGAAACATGAGTGGGTTATTATATTGTCTTACAAACAATCGTGAGTTTGACTAAATCACGGCTTACAATTTTAGTGATCTTATAATTTCCCTTAGGGAGAGAAGGATGACTAATAAATAAACTTATAGGTAAATTACGATAATCAAATAACTCTTAATTTAGTTCAAAAATGCTAGACAATTAATTGATACATTGAGAAAATGGTAAACATTTAGGTAAAAAAGTAATTATACAATTAAATATAAAATAATTAGGAGATTTCTAATAATAATTTTATTTTTTTCTTGAAAAAAAAAAACTTTATTATTGTTTTCATTTTTAACATGAATTACTCAAGTGAGCATTTTTTTTTTGCTCATTTTAAGCTTGATATATGGAGAGTCGTTTCAAACATTTGAGACCTCTCAAATCTTAAAAATTAGATCTCCAATTGAACTCACAATTATACTTTTATCAAATAAATCATCAACCATTGGTTGACATGTTTACACTTATTCAACAAAAAGCCAAACATGCACATAGGCTCTGTTTGGCAAACCAAATCCGCTAGCTTATAGCGGATTTGACCAGCGGGTAGCAGATGAAAAAAATTAAAAGTGTTTGACAAGCCGTAGCTGATAGCGTTTGGGAGTAGACATAGCGTTTTTGAAACAATACTACTTGAAGTAGCATTTGAGAACATAGTTTATAAGCGTCTCATCTTTTTTTACCATTTTACCCTCATTAATTTTATAATATTCCTTCTCTATCCCTAGTAAAATAAAATATAGCTTTTAATATCTCTAATTTTAAATTATACTAATTCCTGTTTTTTTTCGCCTCCTCTTGAGCGTGTTTGTGCAGCCCAAATATTTGATTGTTTATATTATTTTATTCAGGTATTTGGTTTTATTATTATTATTATTATTATTATTATTATTATTATTATTATTATTATTATTATTATAATCTTAGCTTTACGTCACTGTTGTTTGTTACTTTGTTACATCTTTTCTTTGTAGATTATTTGGTCAATTGAATTTTGCATAAGGTTAAGGTACCGTATCCAATTGTAACGAAAAAAAATTGTTTGTTCTGTCTTATGTACTTAATGCAGCCTTTATTTATTTTTATCATTTATTTTTTTTTAATTTTAATTGTATTTTAAATTAAACCAATATATAAAATAGGTGAGAAAAATATATATTTAAAAACTTATTTCCTTTTCAATTATCATAAATTTATAAGAAAGTAATATATTTAACATATTTTATATTGATTAAATAAATTTATTAAACATGTCTATTTATGTCATTTAACATTTTTAGTTAGTTCAATGCTTAATTTCACTAAAACACTTCATTTGTTATCAACTAACTTATCCGTTATGAGTTATCCATTATCCATAAGCTTATCCATTATCAGGTATAAATTTCATCCATTATCATTGCAAACATCCATTATTTTTCTTGAAACAGAGTATAATCTGTCACTTCTGTATTAACACAACAATCATGTGAATTGACTTTAGATCATGAACAACATGCTTATAAATTTAAACAAGGAACTTAACATTAAATTTCATGATAATCTATTATTTTGTCTTTATTCTAAAAATGTTCAACTAGATAATATTTGCTTCAAATGAAAATCTTACATCCTTTACCTTTCTTTACAAATTACCCTTCATTCCAAATACAATTATACAACCGTAAAAATGGCACCTTATATCTTTAAATTTGCCTTTGTTTTAACAAAACAAAATGCTGTGTTTTCTAATGCAAAATTCCTAATTTCTTAATCAGCTCAGCAAGACCCTGTTAATATTTTCTAATTCGAATTCAATCTTGTTTCTAACCAAATCCAGTATCAACACTAAACTAATTCATTCAATGAATAGAAACTAATTGTTTAATATCCCCAAGTTAATGACAACAATTCCATTCATTCATAATAATATTAGAAAAATCAACAATTCCATTCATTGATAATATTAGAAAAAACAAATACGATTCGAATAAAACACAAAAATACAGTGTAATGAAAGAGGGCACCAACCTTGAGAAAGAACTGAAGGAAAGATTGAAGAAGGATTCGCGTCGGAGGAGGCTAGCAGCGGCGGAGCAAGGAGCAGAGGCGGCGGTTAGAGATCTTATAATTTCGCTTAGTTTGACTGAAAAACATCAGAAAAGCATATTTACCGTTCAACTCAAGCACAACAAATTGTTTACACTTTCCACGATTTTAGCAATCCTATAATTTTGCTTAGTTCGATTAAAAACTATCGGAAAAGCAAATTTATCGCTCAACTCAAGCATAAGAGGTTGTTTACACTTTCCTAAAATAAAGCAAATGTTGGTTTTACGTCTAAAATAAAGCATTTTTTCTCATTCTAAGCTCAATATATGTTGGGTCGTCTCAAATAGTTCCTACTTAACTCCCGAGTTTGGAGTACAGTGGTTAATGCGGCTCAAAATCTAAAGAGACGGATTTGGTTAGTCAGAGTTCGATCAGGATAGAACAAATTGGAGTCGAACTCTTTGCATAAAATGAAGCTCCGGATTATTCAGCGTTTCGCGGGCCTTTAGGAATGGGGTCAAAGACCCTACTAAATAAATATAGTTCCGACTTCCGAGAACCTTTTCAAATCTTAAAAAATGAGCACCTAATTGAGTCGTATAATTATACTTTTATCAAATACATCATCAACCAATGGTTGACATGTTTACACTTTTTCAACTAAAAGCCAAACATGTGAATTGACTTTCCATCATGAACAACATGCATATAAATATAAATTTAAACAAGAGAATAAAACATTAAATTTCATGATAATCTATTATTTATCTTTATTTACGAACAATGAAAAGAAACGAATGGTTTAAGTCCCCCAAGCTAATGACAACAATTCAATTCTTAATAAAACACAAAAATAGAGTGTTACGAGAGAGACCAATTCTATCAAGCAAAAAAACAAGCACCTAAATGCCAAATTGAAAAACCAGCACATTTTTTTCTCAATAGTAAAATCAACAAACCAATAATGTACACAAAAAATTAAAAACCAGAAAGGAAGGAATTGAAGGACGAAACTTTAGCATCACGATAATTCCCAAATCACAAACCCTACAACAGTACAGAAATGAAGATTGAAGAAGGAAATGAAAAACGAAATGCACCAGGAAATGCATAAACGAAATGCACCAGGAAATGAAAAACGAAATGGAAACCAGGAAATGCATAAACGAAATGGTGGAAATGCACCAACCTTGAGAAGAACTGAAGGGAAAATTGAAGAAGGATTCGCGTCGGAGAAGCGGCTAGCAGCGGCGGAGCATGGAGAAGAGGCGACGGTTAGAGGGCAGCAGCGTGGGGTGCTCATTTTCGGAGTCGGAATGAGAGTTTGTGGTGGTGCGTAACAGTTGTTGAGAGAAGGGAGGGTTTATGAATTTGGGTTGGGATATTACTTTCACCACTCCCTCTCCTACTCTTTTCAACCCTTAACAAATTTTATTAAAAAATCTCGCGTGAAAGCGGCTGTGGAGGAGCGTGTTTAATGGCGGTTGAGCGGCGCTGTTCGAAACAATGACATCTGACGCAATAAAATTGGTGAATGTGGTGTCATGGTCCATTATCGTTGCTTGAATAACGACATCGAATGAAATAAAATAGGGTGTTGAAACAAAGTTATGCGGCGTGTTTGAGTGGCGTTCGAGCAGTGAAATTACGCACATTTGAGTGTGGAGTCAATATTTAACTCACGCGAGCGATATCGTTCGAACGAGTTCGAAGGCCGTGTTCGAACACATTAAATTTCTTGAAAAAAAAAGACGCTTTGGCTGGCCTTTTGGTCATTTCACACCCTTATGAGGTGTGTTTTGAGTAGGAGGGGGAGTGGGAAAAGCAAAACCCTTTGGGTTGAGACTAAAATATTTGGTTTAGGCTTTTTTTTTGGGCTATTTTTTCTGAGATATTGTTGCTTATTTTCATACCCCACACTAGACTCCAGTACCCCCTTTTTACAAAAAAACTGTCTTCTTTTTGGAATTATCAGAAGGATAATTTTGTAGTGTAATAATTTCTGAATTTATCAAATTCACAAACTTTCGGATTTAGATAATTTCGTAGTTGAAAAAATTTTAAAATCCATAATTATGTCAACTAGATGAATCCGGTTCACAAAAATATAACTACAAATTTATCTCAACTAGATAAATTTGGGAAATGTCAAAATTATGGTGCTCTGGAGTAATTTTTGGTCAAAATGAGAGGGCATTTTTTGGTAGAGTCTGACTTGAATGCGAGCCAAAAAGAAAAAACAAGAAAAAATACATCCTCATGAACTCCACACTTTGATGCATCAGCCAGGAGGTGGGAGTGAGACCAACAGAGGAACATCTAAAACTTCGGTGAAAGTCATGCCAACAACGCCCAATTTAGCCAAAAGTCTCACACAAAATTTGTCTTCCCGGGCGTGTGAGTCGAGTTACCAACAGTCCTACAAATAAGCTCTTTGATGGATTGAATAGATGGCGCATCACAGATTCCAAACATTCGAGGGGGCATTAATAAGATTGATCACATTTAAGAATCAGAATAACGGATAAGCGATCTGAATCCTTTATCCTAAGCAAGCATAAGACCATGCTCCAAAGCCAATAACTTCGACATGCAAGTTGTTCGAGATCTGAGTATATTTGTGAAGCCCGGCGATCCAATGCCCATCGATTGCCCGCATAGCGAGACCACCAAACCAGGAGATTCCGGGTTCCCAAAGCTACTACCATCCACATTAAGCACTACGTCAAAGCGGAAGGGGTTCCACGACACGGCGAGAGGTTTAGTACGGACATAGTCAAAGCAAATCCGCTTAGCAATCGAGAGAAGCCATATTCTAAATAGACAACCGGAGTACATAATCAGAAACAACTTCTTTAGCGATGCACTCAAGGTTGCGGGAGCGCCAGATCCACCAAAGAGAAGCCAGAAATATGTGACTATCATCAGCCCTGCTCTGGAGTCGAAGCCAATAAAAAACCGAAGCATCTGCAAAGAAACTGGGCGAGTGAAAGCTGAGGCCCAACCAAGTGTTGTGCGCCTTCGGACAGTCCTGCAAGCATTGCAGCACCGATTCATCACCAAGACCACAACGTTGGCAGACAGAGGAGTTCATCATACCTCGGTGGCAGAGTAACAAGGAAGTTGGGAGAGCGTCGTGGCAGGCCAGCCAAATCAACATCTTTATCTTTTCGTAGCGAAACCTTCCAAATCAACTCCAAGAAAGAAACGATGGTGGGTAAGTTTCTGGATTCCTTTGAGACATAAGCCACTTGTAGCCATGCTTTCTGTTGTATAGATCCCATCACTTTTCCAATTCCAAATAAAAACATCCATGGCAATGGCAGGGTTAATATCAAGATGAGGAGAAAGAATCTGATCAATAGTGGTAGGTGGAAGGAAAGAATATAGCATCTCCAAGTGCCAAGATCTGTCATAATAAGCATCCGATATGCGGGTGAGAGTCATTTATATCAATAAAAGGAACCACTCGGGCGGGGCACTGTACCCAACAGTTAGAAAACCACCAAGAAGATAATCCATTACCAACGCGAAATGTAAAGCCCTCCTTAAGCACCTCTCGCCTTCATAATGGAATTCCAAGCGGGCGATCCATTCTTATGCGCTATATCAAAAATTATGGCTGTCCCCATATATTTATTGCGGACCACAGACACCCACGACTTATCGAATTACGTGTGGGCGCCCAAATCATCTTACCAAGCATTGCGGTATTAGCATGCCTAGCGATTGAATAGAAAGGCCACCATCCAGCGCTCTAGTAATTTTATCCCAAGCAACAGTTAACACCATGGCGCTTGATTCCTTTCCAAATAAAGTCACGAGTCGATCTATCCAAGATATCACAAGTATATTGAGGCGTGAAGCGGTTTGCATATAGTACACGGGGTGGTTTGGCAAAGTGATCTGCCGGCCTTGTTCAAAAGCTTGTTTTCCAAGAGACAAGTCACGAATGAACTTTATCAATAATGAAGTTGAAATCAGTATTCTTAGTGTTGCCTTGTAACATCGAGAAACCAAGGTACTTATCAAAAGCGGTAGTGCTCTGTATACTGTTGTTGCAACAATCTGAGCACCTTGCTTACAGACAATGATTTGGAGAAGATGACTCTAGATTTTGCTATATTCACCGCTAAGCTGGTGGCCAGCGCAAAGTTGGCAAAATATCAGCTACCAAGTTACGCCTAAGACAACAGTAGCTTTGGAGAAAAGCGGGGACATCATCGCAAAAAAATAAGTGAGATAAAAGCAGGGCCGGTGGGAGATAATCTCGAGAGGTTTCCACCTACCCGTATCAGCAGCCCCAAGAGATGGGTGAAAAGCTTTTCCATACAAATAACAAAAGATAAGGGGATAGGGGATCCCCACGTAAATCGGAGAGAAAGAAGGCAACCGTTTCCCATTCGGATAAGAGACAAAGTAGAAGTTGTGACCTGATGCATAATAAGCGATGATATGAGGAGGAAAGCCGAACTCTACAAGACACAATTTTAGAAAATTCCAGTTCACATGGTCATGGCCTTTTCCAAATCAATATTGTAAGCCCGTCCCCTTTTTCTTCTCGGAGGTATGCATAGAGTGAAGGACCTCTTGGAGGACAATAGCATTATCACCAGTACCTCTCCCGGAGAAAACTACTCTAGTAAGGGCCAATAATGTGACGGAGGAAAGGCGCATTCGATGCACTAGCACCTTAGTAATGAGCTTATACAAAGTATTGCACAAACTAATTGGTCTAAATTCTTTAAAGGAGCTAGGATTATCCACCTTAGGAATTAGAGCAATGAGTGTAGAAGCAATACTCGGATCAAAATAGCTTGAGGAAAAAGCTATACAAACCAAATTTGTAACATCATCACCAATAATATGCGAGTATTGACGGAAGAAAATACCATGGAAACCATCGGGGCGGGAGACTTATAAGGGTGCATGTGTTGAAGCGTTACATAAACCTCCTCCTTGGTGACATTCATGGTGGCGCGTGGGCAGCTTCATCAAGAAGCCTGGGGACTGTGACCTTAGGCAGGGGAGGGCTACTCGAAGCATCCATAGGAGACGCACAGAAGAGCCGTTGGAAAAACTGTTGAGCTTCATCCTGGAGAATAGCATCATTAGTGCACCAGTTCCCATCAGGAAGATGTAGACCATTAATTTTATTACTGTTTCCTTGAATCATCGTTTGGGCGTGGAAAAATTTTGTATTTGAGTGATCCATTTTCTCTAGACTTTTGGTACGAATATTTCCTCTGATTGAGAATGTTATCGTAATCCAAGCTGGAGTTGCTTTTCCAAAATAAGGAGGCTAGCGAGTCAACCACTCTCAGAGTCTGCGTTTGAATCCGCTTTAAGTCGTGCATCAAGCTCCGCTTCCTCTTCCAAATATTTCCAAAGACCTGTTGGTTAAAAACAATTGAGTCATCGTTGGCATGCTTAAGACCAAGCCGGAGGACAAGTATTGTTTCTACTCAAGCTTGTTTCACTAACTCTTAGTATTACGGGTGAGTAATCCAAAAGCGCTCAAAGCGGAAAGGCCAAATGCCGAGGGCACGGGAGGCCACCTGATGAAGAAAAAGAGGTTGTGGTCGAATAAAAGCGACACATAACCTCAACAAAGCCTCGGAAAAAATGATGACGCCACATAATATCGGCCATAGGCGATCCAACTTCTTGGAGACCTCGATAAACCAACACAATTCCTCTGCCAGAGTGAACACACTCCCGATAGAAGGCATATCGGTCATGTAACAAGTAAAGCGCCACCTCGCCCGTTAGGATGAGTAACCTCATTGAAATCCCCATCCATAGCCCAGAGGCCATCAATCTGATCAAGAAGGTCACCCGAGTAGTGCCCAGCTCCATGCGCAGAGAGTAAGTTGGGCTAGCATACAACTCAGTGAAAAACCAAGAAGCGCTACCCGACTTTCAAAGTAATAGTAATTGCATGAGGTAGATTGAACAAAGTAGTATTAAGACTAGTCCCCACTTTGTTTGAAGAACCCGGAGGCCCCAGTGCCCCCTTGCTTCGGCAAGCTGGATCATATCTGCTCGAGACCCGAAGTTTCTAGTTTTCTCAAATTGCACATGAGTTTCCATAATGGCGATAATAGTGGGAGAATACCGTCTAATCACATTTATAGCATGCCTTTGAGCTTTACGATGCCCCCGGATGTTCCGAGGAGAGAATAGATACATCTTGAAACCAATCATCATCAAAAACTTCGAAGGTAAAATACACCAACATGGTGGCTCTTGGCGCATGGCGTCGGTTTGTAGCTCCCATAAATGAGGAGTTTCTACCACCACTTTCCATATCATCATCGTGAGAAGCATCACGATAGCATGCATTGGACTCTCACGACCCCATCTCGGCTTGTGCATGCGATTTTGAGTAGTGATATGTTCAATAAGGAGCCAAATCAAGCTCGATGGGGTTGAGTGTTTGGAATTATTGTGTGTGCTCCACTTGCCCCACATTATTTGGTTGAGACATAGATGAGAGCCTTGGGTTATTTCCTTGAGGAGTCGGCCCATTGGGCTGCGTCGTGGCTCAGTTGAAGAAGGCCCAAGATGAGTGGCCCGATTCCCTTGCTCTTGAAGTGCCCGTTGTGTCTCGAGCGCGTGAAGGCTCCCACTCCTGGCGCCCGTTTTTTAGTGCTAATAAGGTTAGGGAGTTGACTTAATTTAGTAGCATCAGTGCGGCTTGGTTGTCCCAGTAGGATTTCCCTTCCGGTTTCCCCATATCCCGAGGCGTCTGCGAATTTCCGGCTTTGGCACTTTGACTACGGCTCCACTTTTTGGAGTAGATTTTTGGTGGGCCTGAGTGCGTTTTTGAGTCACAATCATCCACTCCCATGCAATTCCTCCACATTATTGTTATTGCTCCCACTTTTACGTTGGCCTAATTATTAGGTGCCACATTATTCTCCACATTAATAGATGCCACGTTAGTACGCCTTATTAATAGCAACATACATAACCTTAGCTAGGGTAGTGGCGAATTCTTGTTTGCTTCTCCACCGCTGCGTCGGTTGCTCCAGCGATTTTTGAGCTTGCAATCTAGAGTATGGTGGCCATAACAACCACAGTTTCTGAGATGATGTGTAATCCTTCATATTGAATCTAGTACCAATGCCCGTTCACCCGAGCCTTCCCACTTGCGCGGCTTAGTGAGGTCAATCTCAACGCACGGATCTGCGCCAAAACATCCCTCTCCACGTTAAGGGTGTTTGAGTCCACGATAACTGGTCTCCTACGCGTTGCTAAGGCTAGAAGACAACTCTCATCATAATAAACCAAATTTAACCGGAAAGCGGATCGAACCAGCGTCCTCTCAATCTTTGCACTCGGAGAGGCAAACTCACGAGTATCCATGGAGTAACGCAAGGTAGTGATCAAACATCATCCAAGGCCCCCCAGACACTATCATGTCACACATATTGTCACATTTGACCATATAAAACCGTTGTCAACATCCATGATGTCGAAGTCACCGTAGTCTTCCATAACTTCTTGGCGTTCTTTCATGGTTTGATAGCCACCGTCTTCCCTAACAATTTGATCACTAAGCGTCCTTCCACGGATGGCATAACTCCTGAAATAACTATCATTAAATACCACTTTTGGTAGCGACCTATTCCCTTCATAGGATATAGTCGCCAAACCCTTGGCTAGAAGATCCACCGTCTCCTTAAGCTGGAGCCTTCTCTGCGTCCTTGACAAGGATATCACGAAAAAGGATGGGCGTGGAGGTTTGGGCGGACCTCCATCGGTGGTTGCACGGTGGCGGTGGTGGTGTGGTAGCCGTGGCCGAAAACCCTCGGGATGTTGCGGACACTCATATCTCTTTTTCCTCTCTCGTAAGCTAGTGTAGAGATACTTTCCTTACGTATGTCTTAATAATGTAATGAGAGGGCATTTTGGTATTAAATGGAATTAGGGGTATGTGTCTAATAAGGGGGTAGAAAAATTAGCGACCTATTTTTACCCCACCATTAATAATTCTTCCACCGTGCCTTCTTTCTCCACCTTCTTCTTCTTCTCTTCCATTCAAAAATTCAAATTTCAATCTCTCTTTCTCTCTCTCTCGGTTCTATCCCCAACATATCTCTTTCTCTTAATCTAAATCTTCCATTTTATTTTTGTTTTCTTTCACTTCATCTCTTTCCTTTCACACTTCACATAGAAACAAATTCGAGTACCCATTAACAAAATCAAACCCAAAACCAAGATGAAAAAATCCAAACCCATCTTCTTCATTTTGAAACCCAAAACCAGTGAGCATTTTCAAATCCATATTCAAATTTTGAAAACCTAGGTACGATGCATATTTCCTTCCTCTAATCTTCTTATTTTCATTTTGGTTTTGATTTTGATTTTGATTTACTGCTTTTGATTTTATTTTGGTGTTTTTAGGTTTTTGGTTTCCTCTTAATGGAAGTCATATTTTTTTTTTTTTTTGAGATTTGGAGGTCATTTTTATGCGGTGCTATTTTGCATTTGAGAATCTATTATTTTGGACTTATTGAATTAGCTTTCTATCTATCAAAAGTGTGCATGAGTATTACATATAGTTCTTGATTTGTGTTGCTATACTTAAATGTTGGAATGACATTTCTTTTTGTTTCAGCTTTGATACTCAAAGTTGAGTCATATATTGTGGACTAACTCCCTTATATTTCATTTATCTATTTTATGCAAAATCTATGAAGAATAAAATTTGGAGAGGGAGTATAAGATAAACAACAAACGGGAGCATGTAGGCCTTTGCTTTAAGGTTATGTGTTGCTCTCCTTTTACATTTTGTGAGGTATTTTCGATTCACTTCTATTTGATGTTCTTGAATAATATTCTCTTCTTTTTGCCTTTTCTAGGATGATCAGTGTTTTCCTAACACGAGATTAAAAGCAAATTCATGCTTGACTAACATTTTGCTTCTTAATTAGTCATTGTTCTAGATTTCCTATATTTTGTTATCTTAATAGACTTATGTTACACTTTCATTAGATCTTAGCTGATAAATAAAATGATGTTCTTCAATTTTTCATGCCTATTTTTGTTGGTTAGTGGGTATTGCCAACAAAACTATATGCATGTTGTTCTGCTAAATGGATGAACCCTCTGCGTACTAATGGACTATAAAGCGGCAACATGTAATCAGAAAATTAGCTCAAGACAAACCACGATTGTGTGTTTCCTAAACTCATGAGGTCAAATAATAGTGCAAGCAAAAATCATGGGATCAAATAAGTGTGTGTTACGTCAAATTAAAAAATATCGTAATCGTTTCTCAGACATTTACTTAATACATCCTAAAATCATGGGATCAAATAATTGTGCATATTAGTAATTAAGGCAATATTGGTTAATTATGCATTAAATTCATTTCTTTAAAAATCGCACCCTTGGTGGAATTAACATTAGTAAACAAATTGTATGATTTACCTCTATTAGCTTCTATAAGATGCATATTTTTTGAAACGAGCACAAATCACTTAATTTATACGGTATCATTTTGACTACATCATTACATTGCTAATGATCTCATAATATTGGCATCGTTAATGTTAGCTTTGCGGGATGAAGCGACCATCAGAGAACGAACAAGTGCGTCACAAGAGCTCGGCAATCATGCTTGCAAGCGGCGCACCATACGTAATGGGCTTCATAAACGTCAAATTTCTTAGGAGCCTAATCTATAGTAACTCGAAAAGTTTGTACGGGTAGTTTATGATATGTGTTGAAAATACTCTGTTCCCGAATCCAAATATCATTGAATCACTCTTCAAAAAATAGGTGGGAGTGATGACTTGAGCGCAGCGTTACGGGTAAGATTCCTTATTCAATATTAATTTTTATACGTTTTGATTCGTAGAACAACACAACATTGTCCTTTTGAGTTCCTACATTACAAAAGCAAATGATCATGGGTGTGTTTTGATCGTTGCATATTTCAGTGTGGCTTACGAAACACATAACTCTGACCCATTGTCAGCGAGAATAATGAAGGTAATGCTATCTCTTTATCATTTGGTAAATTTCCTATGCTTGAATGTGATTTAAAGTAGCTCAATGACAAGCGGTATGACTATTTTTCATTTCCATATTTATTTATACGACGTGAGAAGACCCAAAGAATGAAACGTCACATGATAAACCAAATGATCACTACTGCATGATCTAGTAGATGGGCAGCGTTTTTTTCATCTATGGGCAGCGCTTTTGGTATTCTTTGAGCGAGCGTGTGACGGCTATTCACTCCAACAATGGGCAGCGCTTCCTAAAAGCGCCACCCATTGCAAAACACGTCCTCCCAGGATCTGGCGCTTTTAAAAGCGAATGAATATATCAAAGCGTCCTCCCAGATACTTAGCGCTTTTAAAAAGCGCGAATATATCAAAGCGTCCTCCCGGATACTTAGCGCTTTTTAAAAAGCGTTGAATATTACCCCCTTATCTGCAGTAGCTTCATTAAAAGCGGCTGAATATTGCCTATTTGTGTTACTAAATACCCAGTAGCTTTATTAAAAGCGCTTGAATAATGCCTATTTGTGTTACTAAATACCCAGTAGCTTCATTAAAAGCGCTGAATATTGTCAAAAAAATTAATTTTTACATTTTGTGTGTTTTTCCTTTTTATATTTACAAATTACCTGCAGTAATCCAATCAATACATAGCAGAATCAAATTGCTAAGAGGAACCCAAATTACATATAACGAAACAAATTACATAAGAGTACCAAAACAAAATAGCTAAGAAGTTTCATTATCTAATTCATATGTATCCAAAACAAGCT
The DNA here is from genome assembly GCA_020916435.1 of Oxytropis ochrocephala. Classification (NCBI taxonomy): domain Eukaryota; kingdom Viridiplantae; phylum Streptophyta; class Magnoliopsida; order Fabales; family Fabaceae; genus Oxytropis; species Oxytropis ochrocephala. The sequence goes on from CM037088.1 coordinate 127,031,757, forward strand.
ATCAAGTTACAATATTATGAACCAAAACTAGCTAGGCTAACTTATATGTATCCAAATGAAACTTTAAAAAAGCGGAGACATAAGCGCATCATTCTCCCTAAGCTCGACAATCTGCTCCAACAGAGTATGTCTGGCTTTGACAATCGCTAAAATACTGAAATTATATAAATAAATAAAATTAGAATTGAAATGGTTAAATATTGGAAAGAACCACTATTAAATCGAAATCATATCAAAATATATTATAAGTAGATACACACGGGGATAGTCGTTTTCTTTTGGGTAATAATATCCTTCATATATTTCATGACGTAATACTCACAATCAATGTTATTGAATTGTTTAGGACACTACAAAACATAAGATTAGTTAATTGTTAAATTGAGTTGAATCTGAGTTTTTGACAAAATAATGTAATGTATAAGTTAGAAACTTACAATTATTGCTAACCATTTGACCGTTAATTTATCCACTCCCAATATGTCCTTAAAGCGTTTGAATAGAATGTCATATAACTATATTAATAACAATATATACATATATAAGTAAAAGTAAGAAATATGCAGAATGACACAAAATAAACACACACATTAAAAAGCTCCACAAACTCCAGTGGTTTTTGTAATGATTTTGAAGTGAGTCAAGGTAATACACGTTTTTGCTAGGATTAATTGCAAACAAAACCCAATGTCTCCTAAAATAAATTTACGAATAAGTAATTGACTACTATTAAAAAAATGCATGTTATATAAGAATTAATGAGTAAAAATTTTTACCCTAGATTAACTTAGGTGCTAGAAGTAAGGCATCATGACTTCTATTTTGAGCTTCATTAAAGCGCTCATTGACATAAGTTTGAGCAATGACTGGTTTTGTTCCACAAGTGATTGATAATTTGGCGAAATTTAGATTCACATGATGAAAGGTTGTACTTCAGGACACAGAACAAATATCTATGTGTCCTACATTGGAGGGACCACAATGTCCTAAATACAAGTACCTACATTTAGATATATAAATATATATATATATATATATATATAAAATTAAATTAACGATATAATAAAATAAAATCGACAATGTCAAATAATAAATTACATAGTACACGACATATATATTCATAACAATACACGGTTGCCTCATCCGAATCACATACAAACCTGGATATCCTCACGTCCAGACTATTTGAGGACCGCTAGCTCAAAAACTTCTTCATCAAAATTTATGATAAGGACTTTCTCCTTCATCATGTATTTCTCGTACGTCGGCCTTGACCAATATTCATATAAGCTTCACTAATGGAAGAGGAAGAGGCGGTGAGACATACAATTGGAGAAGGGAGAGGGATGAGTCACTTGGCGAGAGAGAGGAGAAATCAGTCACTTTTGGAGGAGAGCGGTGTGAAACTTCTATAAGGGGGTGGTGAGACACTTTTGTAGAAGGGGGTGGATCGAGACACTTTCTTGCCAATAGATATTTCCTTGCCAACACTTTTCAAGAGACCTTTCTTTCGTAGGTAGACACTTTCTTAGATTTTTCATTTTGGCGCATCTATGTATAAACAAAAATAATTACTTAGTTAGCACAAATTATATGACAAAAACTATAATTAGTTAGTTACAAATATATTGTCACTTACAACGACAAGGTCTGATGGCCATGCCACAAAAGGTACCAGCGGCTTGTGGGGCGCTGCGATTATGTCAATCTTCAATCGGAACAGGCAATGGTGCATCCTCCACTAATTGGTACCGCAACTCGACTACAACATTATTTGGAGGTAGGGTAAATTGTGCATCAAGGGACCCAATTCGTTACATGTGAAGCCAATTGCAACCATTTCATGTGGGTTTGAGATATACAATTCACCTTTCTCACACTCATTGTTGTCTAAATCAATTATAAACCACAAAATAATAAAGACATTATTTGATGTTATATATATATATATATATATATATATATATATATATATATATATATATGTACAATAAATCAATTATAAACCACAAAATAATAAAAACAATTAATACCTTAGTTGTGGCATGGTGCAACTATCTGGGTACCTTTCGCTTTATGTGTAGCGAGGGTTGAGTCTTTGATGGCCTAACATGGCCATAAAGCGTCGCGTATCATTAAGTTGAGCTTGCAAACTTTCATACAATGCCATCATCTTTCTCGGTGGTGGGCTAGTCATGATTCTCATCATAGACTTTGTTTTGGTCCAAAGTACTCGGTTGGTGCTACTCCAAATCCGGCACCGCTTATGCGACCAGTATTCTTCTTTACCTAAGGCACGTGTAAGGATTTCCTTTTGAGCAATCGGTGAGCTCTCCTGTGACACTTGAGCGTGATATAAAGCTTCACGATTCACAAAACAAAAAGTATAATACATTATAAAAATTGTAACACCCATTTCTACGGTAATTTAAATCAAAAATCGAGTATATAAAAATCATTTCTAGTCATCTTTTGGTTTAGTGTGTTATAAAATAGTGGCTGATTGACTATGGGATTACTCAGTGGCGATACTACTTGCAATAGGCATTGACCTCCTTTAAGGCTCTCACCGGTGATGCCACCTTGTAAATACACCAACGAAAGAAATTACGACCTTAGTGGCGAACCACAATTTAGCCATAGTCATCCAACACACTAATAGTATAACATAAATCATTCCTCAATAAAATGGGCGTCACACATTTCTCTTAAAGTTCAATAAATAACTCATCTCATAAACATGATCAAAATCGTAACACCAAACAAATAAACTCGTGGAACTATAGTTTCACATAAAGCGTGGAAAATACTCATGATCTCAACGAGAATAATTCAGCGATCTCAAATCAATACATAAAAGGCTCAACAAAGAGCAAAACAAGACAACTATAGTTCATAACCCGAACCCACAGGTGCTACGTGTCGAGCGGGCCAGGCTCGGGGAGTAGTGAAGGTAGAAAGCCTCACTCATGACTACCGTAGTAAACAACAACGAGAAAGGGTGAGTCTCTAACTATATAATAAAAGTGATAATACGCAATATATATATAATCATAGTTCACGACATACTCAAACACACACAATCATCACTCAACAATATTCATGCACTAATGAGTATGTATGCAATGTAAGTATGCATGTGGTACCATTTGCCCTCAGCATTCTCATCAATAATGGAGTCCTCATGACTCTGGCCTCCCGGCCGCCTCGAGCTTCACAGTGCACGGCCTCCGCCTAGCCGAACTTCACAATTATTTTATAAGCTCTCATTCGCAGTAGAATGTATGCATGAGACTCCATGTACAACACAAACACAATCTCAACAACTCAATACACACATTAACTCTTACCTCATTAGTTAATCTCATTT